>JANHGN010013796.1:0-30884 GCA_024605025.1 Megaceryle maxima
AGAATCCAGCTCCTGAACACAGCTCCCGTCTGCTGCGGGGCCCAGTCTGGGACTCCCCCAGTGCCTGCTCCACAGCATCAGTGGTGAAGGTGATTTAATCACCATCAGGGGGTTGGGTTCCATACTGGTTTTGTATATATTTGTACATACGCTATTTTTATTCTTATTTTCATTTTCATTAAGGCTGTTCTAGTTTCCTTTTCTAATCACAAGTCTCTCTCCCTTATTTCTTTTCTCTTCCCCTTTGGGGAGGGAGAGGGTTAACAGAGAGCATCTGTTATAGGTCTAAGGGGCCACCCTGACCCTAAACCATGACAGTAACACATAAAAAATAGAGGGTTTGTCAAAATTATTTAATCTGTACAACTTTTTCAAGCTATTTAATGAAGAAGTCATTGACATAATTCTAAATGTGTAAAAAAATCACACAAACTAGTGTGTAATGTAAGACTGGCCCTTTATGAAGGATGTCCATATGCATCAGCAAAGCCCACTGTACCCTATTGTTTGAACACAAGAATCTGTTACAGATTTGTCCTTTTGGGTGAAAAGATATATATATATATAAAACCCTAACCTTGGTAGCACCTTTTCTTGAATAATGTTATTGAATTATTTTTCTTAATATTTTCTGATAAGTTCTCCAGTGGAACCAGTGCAGATGCCTGTCCAGGTGTGCTCTAGGTTTGCCAAGTTCATGAACTTTTTTATAAAAACAAGAGCATCCAGCACCTTTGTTTGATTCCCACTACAAGCTTTTCACCCTGATGGGCCAGATACTAGCTTTCTGGGTGTTACCTAAACCACTGTTTCTTAGAAAATTAATCAATTTCCATCTCATGCTATACCCCAAGTTATCCCTCTGTTTAGAGCAAGAAGTACTGAGCAAAGAAGTCAAGGTTTACTTTTGCAGAGAAGAAGGACCACTCCATAATGTAACATTTTCTTTATTATAGTGCAAAACACTGTCACTCTGTAAGTTAGGGGAAGATGCTTCTGCATTTATCTGAACAGCTTCTGAGCAGTTTGGGAAAGGAATAAATTAGAAGGAAATGCAGGAGCTAAGAGCGATCATTTTTTCTACTGTGTATTTTTCAATTCTTATAGCATTGAATTGTCTGCTGAAAAATCATTTGAATAAGATGTGCAAGTAGGTGCTGTTGAAAAATTATGGCATCAGTTTAAGTGCCCTATCCTGAAGTCAGATGTTTACTCTCAAATGTAGCATCCGGCTTCTGTAGTCTTTAACAGAAGAGCAACCAAACAACCAGTCAAGGACCCCAACATTAGAAAGCTGGTCCAGATCATTGTCTGCTCCATAGCTCTTCTCAGAGAACTGAAGCCAAAATTATTCAGAATGCATTTGTAGTCAACATTTTATTCCAGATAAATGTTTCTTTAATTATTTCAATACATGCCTTTCTATTTTTATCACTACTGATCAACCAAAACAAATCAATTTGTGTGTTAAATTAAAGAACTTCCCATTGAATCAAATTACTTTTCAGCAAGACTCTGATTTTAAACTCCCAGTACAGCTAAAACACCTGCCTTGTAGCAGATAATAGTTCCTTTTGCTTACTGTGCACAGATGTCCTGGAATACAAGAGGATAAGGATTTAGGGGGACTTATCTTGTAGGTTCAAGTAACAGTTCTTTTACTGGGTGTTTGTGGGTTCTTTTTATATAATGGAAAGAAAAGTAATTCAAGAGAACATTATTTTTTATTAAAGGTGGGGGGGTCGAATCCAAACCCTGTGAAATGCAGAGCTTTGTCCTCAGTGGTGGCTGAGCTTTGGAAAAGGTGCCAGGCTGTTTGCTGCAGAACACTATTTTCTGCTGGCAATCCCAGCTCTACAGCTTGATTCAGTGCTGGAGCTGCCTGCCAGATCGATACCCTAAACAGTTCTGCTGCTGATCTCTCTCCGCGAATGGGGATTGTGGTCCTGTTGCCATTTGCATTTCCAGGCTGTAGTTGGGAACTGCTGGGTTCAGTTGGGAGATCTGTGATAGCAGTGGGCATCTTCCCCTGCAGGGACCAGTATCTGCACTGCGATGGAGAGCTGGGGCATACAGTGGAACCCCACTGGCACTCCAGGGACACCATCCTAAGGCTGTGGGCATTTTTGGCAGGCATCATACAGGAAGTGTGAAAACTAAACAAATGGGCAGCTATGTAGTTTCAGGTAGTTTCAAGGCACATACTTTCATGCAAATTTTCTAATAACCTAATTTGCTTACTTACAGCTGACTTGCAAGCAGCCATAAACAGTCTTGAAAAACAATATGAATTTTGTGCTGCTGAAAGGCAGCCCTAGGGACTGAAGTTATTGCTCCAGCTTCAGGGAATAATCAGCAAAAACCATCCCTGCTCAGTGCTGGCAGCCTGCCTCATCTCTGGCCAGCAGGATCACTGCCTTTCAAGTATGAGGCAGAGTTACCTGGAAAGAGTGTGGGACTCTTCAGAGTCTCATCTCACCCCAGGTTTATTGCACAGGCAGTGGACTCGAAAGGTTGTTAACACTGGCTGAATGCGCTGGGATCAGCAAGGCTGACCTGCAGGCTCTGAGGATTGTTTGCACCATGCTGACATGTCAAGTCTTTGCTATGTGCTGTGTCACCCTTTATGAAGTGAAGCTTGTTACCTAGAAAAATAATTTTATTAAACTTAAAGCTGATCATGGTTTATACTGAAGAAAGGCTTCCACTCCCCAGACTGTAAAGATCTTTCCTATGTCACATTCAGTCCATAACAAGTTGTCTTCTGTAGATTGTGCACTTAAAAGCAAGCAATAGATCCACGGCTTTCACCCTACTCTGACGAGCAGACCCTAAAAAAAAAGCTTACAAATACTTGTGAACCAGCACAGGAATGCCAGGCATGGGGAAGGTTAGGTCCTGTCTCTACTTGGACACTGGGACTTCTGGTGAAATATATCCAAGACCAAAGATGCTCTTTTTCAAGTCACCTGTAAGCTGCAAATCTGGGAAGTTTTTTTGTGAATAAATGCTGGAGTAAATCACCAAAAGAGACTCTTATATGTGGTCTGACCTCTAGAGAGGATTCATAAAGCATTAACAAATTTTCTCTGCAGCTTGTCTGAAGAGCCATGGTTTCCTCTACAGTGGTGCAAAGCCCTTCCCTCTGCAGCTTCCCCTGTTGGTTCCCATTTTCAAGGTGAGGCTGCAGGCTGGTCCCTCCACGGATCCCTTTTCTAGCATTGCAGTTCTTTTATCTGCTCAATGAGCAAGTGATATCTGCCTCTCTCTCCTTATCAGAGATCATGAAATGCACATGAGCACGGCGAGCTGGACTGAGAGTGCCAAACAGACGGCCTGTAAGCAGGGAGAGCTGTACCTATCCTGGAGGAGATGGGCTGTCCCCCCACACCATCTGAGGAAGGTGGGTATGAATCTGCACAGTGATGCTCAAGGGGCTGAATTCCCTCAATGTGTTGTGTGGTGACTGGCAGTGATATCTGAGGACATACAAACTCTGTTTAAATCTTATCTGTTACTGCAAAATAATGTCCATCTACAAAACAGAAAGCAAAGACAACCTTTCCTGAGGTTCTGTAGCTGTAATTATCTTTCAAACAGCAGAAAGGGAAGAAAAATCTTGTTGTTGTTTTCTTTAATGGATGTCCTCCATTGAAGGACATTATCACAACAGTGATTTGGCAGTGGAGTTGAGTTGAAGCTGAAAGACCAGATGCTCATGTGGTGTAAAATGGCTTTAGATTCATGAAAATCAGTGGAGCCTTGTTACTTTACCCTTTATGAGCTGATTCATAAGCCCGAACACCTTGTTTCCTGTTTCTAACTGCTAAAATCTCTTTTTCTCTTAAATAACACATTTAGGCTGTTGTAAAAGAACTTTCACTAAATTAAACAGAAAATATAAACCTTGTGAACTAACTGATTTAATGACCTGACTTATCCTAATTCAGCCCTTGGGCAGTATGCTTTGAGGAGATGTTATGACACAAAATTGAGGGAGAGGTTTTTAAGTAAAAACTCATATGGACCACATGACCAGATCTTTCTTACTTAAAAAAAAAAACCCCAAAAACTCCACCACTTTTGTTTTCAAAAGTAATTATGTGATACAAACTCTTCTCGTTTGCTGGTATCTCAGAGCCAGCTCTGAGATAAAGCCTTACCTAATGCATTGGGTTTTTTTCCCAGGTCACGTCTGTCACATCCTGTGAGGTGCCTCCCATTCCCTTTCCCAACAGGTTGTAGTCGGTGGCTGAAAGAGGTACAGGTGGAAGCTCTCCAACTCTGGCAACACTGTGCCTTGCTTGCTGCTGGCCCCATGCCCAGCAGCCATGACATCTTTTCCCTTGATCTCATCATCATGAAGGTTGGTGTTCCTATAGGTTATACTCCTCTGTCTTGTGTTTGCTTGATATTACCTGGTTTTGCCTCAGTATCTCAGGTAAGGTTTTGTCCATGTTTAGAGCTGGGCTGCCCACTGGACAAATGATAGATTGCTCTCTATTAACTCTTTTCCCTTCCCAAAAGGGAAGAGAAAGGGAATAAGGGAGAGATAGACTTATGGATTAGAAAACTAGAACAGCTTTAATGAAAATGAAAATAATAATAATAAAATGGAATATATACAAATATAAACCTAATATTGAACCCAACCCCCCTGATGGTCTTCACCACCAATGCTGTGGAGCAGGCACTGGGGAAGTCCCAGACTGGACTCAGTGGCAGACAGGAACTGAAATCAGGATTCTGGAACAGGATTCAGGAACACACAGATCGGGATCTGAAATCAGGATTCTGGAACAGGATTCAGGAACACACAGAACGGGATCAAAGGCAGAATGGGCAGAGTCCTCCTTGGACACCAGCCATTGAAGAAGGGTCAACCCTCCAGATCCCTCTGCTTTATACCAAATATGCCGTCTATGGGCTGGGATTCCTTGCTGGTCAGTTTGGGGTCACCTGCCCTGTCTGCTCCTCCCTGAAGGTTCATCCTTTCACCTTCTGCACCCCCCAATGTGGTGCACAAGATCCTGCAGTGGCCTCAACCTGCACAGGAGCCAATACAAGTGAGAGCCTTTCTGCTCACTGATCCTTGACAGTATCTATAAACATCGAGCGTTATCACTGCTGGAAGCAGACACTGTCTGTGAAAATAGACCATTAACTTCAGAAAGTGCAGTTATTCAGAAAAGACTTAGCTGAAAAGTAAAATCACTGAACAGAATTAACTCAGTTCTAACTCAAACTGGGACCTGGTTAGACCGACTGTGACAGACGTCAGCGCTGCCTGTATTCTGAGTAGGAAACCCCATCACACAGAACAGGCCACTCTCTCTCGTACTCTGTGTAATTGCCCCAAGCACAATTCTGCTGTCAGCTTGCTTGTCTCATCACCTTATCCTCACATGATCCTCACCTTCATCAAAACTTGGCTAACTTGGCTGGGTTATGACACTGTGCCAGACCATTGCTTCAAAATGCACAGGGCAGCACTTTAAAAAAACATAACAGAAAGAGATAATAGATTTCATACCCCAATTTTTCTTAAGAATCTAGTAACCAAAGATAGACTTGAGCGTATCAGCATACCTTGCACAGTTTTCAGGGGATGTAATAACACAAACAATATTTGCACAAGTGCCAGCTTTTGGATTAGATGACCCCGAGGGGTCCTTTCCAACCTCAACTGTTCTGTGAATGTGTCCTGAGAACCCGGTGCCATGCAATTGAAGAAATGCAACCACAACCTCTACTCAGCACATGCTCACAGAGGGTTTGATCCTCTGTCAGATAAATAAAGTGGCTGTGCTGAGGAGGGGGCACAGTTTGCAGCAGATGGGTTCCCAATCTGTAGCAGTACTGTATGGGAACCTGGCATCTACCCTACCTTGCACAGAGACTTTGGTTTTCCCTTGCCCTGGTTTGAGATGTGTGTGACTCTTTTTTTCCATCCCTGTGTACAGATGATGTCATTGCAATCACCATGACATCATCTTCATAAGAGTCATTGGCATGGAAGGGAAAGAGGAGAGAGGTTTGCTCATGCCATACCCACCCATGCAAGTTTGCTGCCGGCAAGTCTTGGGAGTGCTAACGTGAAAATGTCAACAGTCCTCATAAAAATTTGATCTAGCAGTTTTCAAACTTCATCATCCTGAAAGCAAAGATCAAAAAGGAATTGAATCCACTGACAGATGAAACGATAAGGCTGGAGCAAACTGAATTTGAATGCTGCCAGGTTTATTTCTATGGCATTTTTAACTGAAGACTAAGTAAATAAATAAATAAGATCTCATGTAATTGCTGTCCAATATTAAAAAAAAATGTTGGCTCTTGTCCTTGAGAAACCATCTGTCTTATACCTAGCAGGAGTTTGCACCTAAGTGATCTTACCCTGGATTTTGTCCATCTCTGTCTCTTGTGAGGCTGAGCCAGTCACATATATCAGGTTTCAGCAGGCAGCAGGCTGCTGTCCTGGTACCAGATTTAATGAATAATCTCTCTTTTCCTACCCAGGCAAACCAGCTACCATCCCATGTGCATGCAGGAAAGGTGCACTAGTCTCCCAGGCCAAGAGCTGACAGAACCCCACTGAAGGGGTGCCAGGGACAGTGGTGTGCTCATGAGTGTCCTGTCCTGCCTGGATCCTGAGGATTTGCTGTGCTTGCTGACACCCTTATGAACGCCCCCTTTATTTGTATTTCCTGCATCAATGTATTATCCTTGTAGTATCACAAAATGAGGCAAGCTGTCAGTACCACAACTGAACTGTAAACCGTGCCTATGTGTACAACTAGAAACACCACAACCCTCAAAATTATATTTTTAAAAATTTTTCTAATTTTTCTCTTCTTCACAACTGCCCCAGTCCTTCAAGAAAGGAGTTATTCCTCAGGAATTTAAGAGGTGTGGCTCAAAATTCATTGTTTGGAGTTGACTGATTTTAGCTTGCCAAGTTTGCACATATTAATCTTTTTTTTTTAAGGTAGAAGAGATGTCCTTGGCACTGGGATGGCCCTTACCTCAACGAGGTATTCCATGATGCAAGGCGAGGAATTACCTCCCTCATTGTAGGTGCTCTGTGACAGGGAGAGAGATGGAACAACTGCCTGGGCTACAAGTCACAAGATGATAATGACAAGCAAAGGAGGGTGTGAGGAGTTTTATTTATTTTTGTGGTCATTTGTTGTGAAGATGAACTGCTAGCAATACTTGACCTGATACACACTCTGTTTGCAGGCACATGGCAATAAGAAACTGGTCAGAAAGGCAGCCCTTCTGGGACATGGGACTGTGACCCAAGTCCTCACCAATCCCACCAGTGTTTACAGCCTTACAGACTGTTCCTTCTCTGTCCGTGGCAAAAGCTTTCACGCACCATTGGGCGTGTAGTGGATGATGGAAGAGGCACTAACATCAGTAGTTTACCAACTTGATTGTGTAGATGAACCTTGGTCTTACCTTTCCCATCCCACAAGGTATTGTGTCAATCATCTCAGGAACTCTACTGTTACTGCAGCTATAACAGCTACCCTAATATAAGACTAAAGCCGTGTCACTGTGATCTAGTTTAAAGCTGGATTATTAGTTCTAGACAAAGTGTTTGATGCAAGGGTGGTGTCATTCCCTGTGGCAGCCTGACACAGAGTGACTCCAGTGTCAGTGCCATCCATCTCAGTCCCACTACAATGTTTCCAATTCTTTTCGCCCAATTAAAAACATTGGGTAGTGAAGACAGAGCCCAGCCATAATCCAGTCCGGCTATAGCAAAGCTCATCCATCTGCCTCATAAAACTGCAATTCAGAAGTCAGAAAGACTCATAAAAAATAAATTAAAGGCATGAAAAGAGCAAGGTAGAAGAGGAGAAGGAAACTAAGTCATGAAATTTTGCAAGCTGCAGGAAGGTTTTCTACTTTCTACTAGGCTGTCAAGTGGGGCAAGGATGCTATGGTACCAGTGGGAAGGACTTCTGGGAATCAATGAGTCCAAGCCCTGCTCAGGCAAGGTCACCCGCAGCAGGTCACCTAGGACTGTGTCCAGTTGGGTTCTGAGTATCTCCAATGATGGAGAGTTGACAAGCCTGGTCAACGTGCTCCAGTGTTCAACCATCCTTACAGTAAAAAAAAGTATTTTTCTTATGTTTAAGCAGAATTTCCTGTATTTGACCTTGTGCATCTGTCTCTGTCACTGGGCACTACTGAGAAGAGTCTGGTTCCATCCTCTTTACTCCCTCCCAGTCAGGTATCTAAACACACTGATAAGATCCCACTGAGCCTTCTCTTCTCCAGGCTGACCTGTCCCTCCTCTTTCAGCCACTGTTTGTGTGACATATGCTCCAGGCCCTTCATGACCCTTGTGGCTTTCACTGGATTTGCTCCAGTATGTCTGCATTTTCATTGTACTGGGGAGACTATCAGCTTCTAGGTTCTGTAACAGCAGCAGGGTTTTTTTTTTCATATAATAGAATAACCCTTGTTCAGCACAGTAATATTTAAAAACATTTGTTTCATGGGCAAGGCCATTTTAGGCTTAAATTTACCTTCTACATGGGATTGGAAAGGTGTCTGGGTAATGACAGCACTGGGTTATTCAGGTTCACATAGACACTTCATGGGTTTTTTTTGACTGTTTATCTGTACACAAATATCCAAAGCACTAATAATGGAGACAAGGGAATGGAGGCCATTTGGAAACCTGTATAATTTGGATGGAGCGTAGAGAAGGGAATCTTTTTTTCTCTGGCCAAGTGCTTCATCACACTAGTCCATTTTAGTTATCCTTGAATAGACTTTGATCTTCTACAAGTACATTTGATCTTTTATCAAGTATATTTGTACTTGATATTCAAATTATTTGGCCAGTGGTTGAGTAAAAACATTTCCTTCTAGAATTTGCTCATGTTCCCCAAGGTAATCCATTGTTCATGTTTCAGAAAAAGTCACCCAGCTCATATAATGTGATTTTTGTTTTCTGAGCATCCGACTGCCACTTCATTTATGCATTTCAGTTTGGCCAAGCGATTTCCTTCAAGCCATGTGATCCATGCCTATCTCCAGAAGTATTTATGATGCTTTTCCTACAGATGTGTTAGCAGAAAAGTTAGTTTGTAGAAACGTTAATCAAAAGTGAACAAAGTATTTTGTGTGTCATCTAAGCATCAAAAGGTGGAAATGGGATACAATCTAAGCTTTATATACCCGTCAAAGCCATACAAGATCACTTCTACTGAAAAACAGAACATCAATGACTGTGTCGTTACTCCGAGCACAGTTCTACCAGGGCAGCCCCAGAGCTCTCCCACAGCAGAGCCACAGCACAGTTGTGTTGTCTCTTGAACAACACCACAGCTCTTTCATCAGGATCGCCAAACTGATCAGTCTTTTCAATGGCCCCTTTTAACAACACAATACAATGACTTTAACATTTATTCCAACAGGTTTTTTCCAGTACAGATGGCAGATAATGTCTGTACCTAGTAAGACTATTTGGATTTAAAGACTAGCCTCAAGTCAGTTCTGAATTTGCACATGCAAAGGAGAAGGTTTATTTCCTGGAAAATATCATTGTTAGATTACAGAAGAACAGCACTAAAATGTAGTAATCTCTAAAAGAAAAAGGATAGTCCTTCTCTGTGGTCAAGGTAAGGAAGGAAAGGACTCAGTCTCACTTCATTTTATGACCTGGAAAAAGCAATCCAGTATCTTTGTGGGCAAAGGTGTCCTGTCAAGTCTCTTCTGTGGAAATTTGTAAATCTTTCCATTTCCACCTTTGTGATAGAAAGAATAATTCAACTGACTTCAGTTTTCTTCTTCTTTAAAATGAAAGATATGGTTACACTATGTCAGTTAAAGACTTGATATTTAGAAAATGTTTTTGTATATTAAAAGTCTGGTACAAAAATGTTGTCTTAAGATTGGTATATTCATCTAGCACTTCATACAGACTGATCTGAGTGTGTCAGGGGGAGCCTGAGGTGCCACACTATACAAATAGTGATCACTCACAAGAGTACTGCTTGTGTTGCTTTGCACTGTTTAAATAAACTGTGTTGAGGTAACAGCTCCTTGGTACAGCCACTTATTTTAGGTTGGGTTTTTTTCCTGTTGTAATCATATCACTGTAGCTAAAATGACTAAGCACTTTGAAACTTAGGCTGGACTTCAGAAGATCACAAATTTAAGTGAAGTTTGATGGATGCTTTGGGAAGTCAAATGATAAGCAGTTACTATCATGAATAAAACAATAATATTTGTTCATATTTGGCTTAGTACAGAATCTAAACAAAGGCTCCAAGGTATGTGTTGGGGATCAAATTCTTGATTCCTTCCTCATTTTTTTACTCCATCATGCTTCCATTGAATGTGATGAGGATCCTACCAATGCTCTTGTGTAATTTTGAACTTTCCAGCTCCTACTGGCACCACTTTACATAGCACAAAGCAATTTGTTTTCATTAAAAAGGACATTAAGGTGATGTAGCTGAAATTGTTCTGTGCCCTAAATCTATGTAATTTGTTGCTCTTGAGCAATTCAACTCAGCTTCCATTACCACACACTGACATCAACAAACCATTTCATCTTCCAGGCCTGTCACATCAAGTATTTTTTACAGCACTGTTATAACTTCATTTCAGAAAGTGACTGTGACAAAGAAGGGACTGCATTAGATTCAGTGTCAATAGCAATCTGATTTGCTTCTCAGAAATTTCATTAGCCAGAAATAAATTAGAAAGTGACATCTGTACAGCATAAGTAGTTCAAAATCATTGAGAAATGAAGCCATTTGTCAAAGCAGTGCAGTTTCTTATGTGTGCCCCAGCAGAAGCACCCCTGACCACCAATACTTCCTTAGTGGTGGCGTGACTGTTGCTGGTCCCATCTACTCTCAGCTCTTATCAGCTGCCAGGAAAATCTGTTTGCAGACTTATGATTGCTAAAGTTTCTTGTATCTCTGTCAAGATGGTTGCTTCTCAAGTGTTTTGGCAAACTCTGGTTTTAAATAACAGGAGATTAAAAGCCAATGAAAGCAGCAACATCGAGTTAGAAGGATGCAGGCTTTGGTGTGGGGATGGGGAAGAGCCCTTGCACTCTCCACAGTGCAAGGGCTGCTGCTGGTTTCTATAGGTCTGAAGGCATTGGAAAGGGGTGATACAAACATACTCAACTTCTCTGTGCTTTTCTTAACATAGTGCATTACTCCTACTGCCTTTGCCTGTTTGCCTTTCTTAACCACATTGAGTGCTCATGGTGCATTGTACTGGTTGCTCCAGAGTCACTTCTAAGATGCAGTTCAGTTCTTAGGGCTGCTCTACATTGCTTAGGTCAGACCAGCTTTGAATTTGACTGCCTTTAAATGCCTTGCTTTTGGAAAGTCTTAGTTTTCTATGTGATACAGATCTTTCTGTCCTCCCCAACAGTTGCTGCATTTGAAATTTTACCAATTTTTTATGTCTTATGGATAATGGGTAAAAAATTTGGAGAGGCACCAAGCTCCTGCTGATCTTTCTAAGATCCCATAGATAACAAGTCTGTTTGATGAAGAAAATACTTTTTAGGCTGTTTATTAGTCACTTGTTAATTCACTTAATGCTTCATTAATATTGTATATTGATAACTTCTAATCTGAATATCGCTATGGTGCTCAAAAAAACCCCAAAAAAACAAAAAACCCCCCCCAAACCCCAAAAAACAACCTTTGCAAAAATTTGCAAAAATATATTCTGTCTTTGCAGTTATAAATTGAAAACATAATCTCCTCAAAGAATTAAATCTTCTCTTTGTCAGGTCTTATCTTCCATAACTATATTTCTACCCTTGTCCTTCATCAGCTTTTTTACTTTTTTGTCTGATACCACAATTCACTATCCTTCAGTTGCTGGGGGTCCTAACTTACTATTTTTGAATTTGCTACTACAACAGTCCTCTCCTAGACTTCACAGCCTGCTCAGGAAGGTGAGGTTTATCCAATAGCACCAGCAAAGTGGGCATCTCATCTTTTATTGTCATTGTTGGCACTAGCACCCATGAGACAGGAGAGTGTCCTTGGGGACCCTGCACAGCCCCACACTAGCACAGCAGGCCAGACCCTGCTCACATTGGTTTTACCATCAATGGCATTCATCCAAGTCATTATTTCTCAAACTTAGGGAACTACAGCCTTATTTTGGCTCATTCATCTAAGTATGACTCCCGGAGCTAGCCCCCAGCAGCCAAACAACACGTTTCTCTTCAAAGCAACACTTAACTAATCACTTCTGTTTAAAGTTAGTAACCCTACTTAATTCATAGTTTATATTGCCACACTGCAGACTCTCCAAAATGATGCCTAACTCCTGCTCGTCCTTTCTCAGATGAGGCAACAGCAGTTTGGAAAGAGAAATGTCTCTCATTTCTATATGAAGTATCAATATTGCCAGCTACCTTCAACTGCTAGTAGGTGCTCATCACATCCATGATGAGGTTGAAGTGTGTGTACCTGCAGAAAGTAAAGGCTACCTGTCATTTTTTTTCACAGAGCCTGAAAGGTCTGAGTGACTGCCATTCTTCTGTAGAAATGTGTGTTGAGCCCCTTGCAGACAAACCCTGGCAAGTGGAAAGGGTGGCCAAGACCCATCATAGTGGCTCATAGCTCTTTTTGCACCAATCTGGGCATCACAACATACAGGAAGCCTATGAAAAGGTCTTGCACAGTAGCCCTCAGCAGGGATTTTGCTGGTTATCCTCAGGTACACAGAGGCTGGAATGTGGCAATATGGGCAAGAGTGAGATGGAATGTACAGGAGAAAGCTGCAAAGTTCTTTACAAGGTCAAGTACCAAAAAAGAAGGTATTTTTGTTTGTTTTCCTACATGTAACAATCAAATCTGGTCTTGTCGTTATTATCTATACTGTTATTTTTGATATAATTTTGTTTACTTAATCCTCCACTTCATTAAGCACACTACAGACACTGCAAATTATCAACTTTTTTTTCAGATCCCTGCCAGACAGAAAGCATTAGGAACAACTCTTACACTGCTGAGACTAGATGGTTGGTTGATCAGCAGCTTGTCTCTGCCCATGTCCAGAAGCAGAGGTAAACATTGTGCAGGCCATAGGCTTCTGCGGATCAAAAGATGTCAAGACAATCAAGAAGACCATGATTTTTCACTGTTGCCATAGAAATCCTCTGTTTTAAGAAGCACCTGTTCCTTCTGTGACCTGGGTTAGCACACCCTGGTATCATTTAGTCCCCTGCAAGCTTGACTTACATTTTTGCCAGGTTTCATTGCCTCATCCTCACACCTCTGACAGAACTGCAGAATGACATTTAGAGCTATGAAGCAATTAAAGCACAGAAAAAGTAAGGTGACTGAGACTGGATGCTTAGGGAAGGGCACAGAAGTATGAAAGGTGTGGGAGAACTTCCCTGGGAGGCTTTGCCAAGGAACTCCTGAGCCATGTATGAAATCTTTGTGATTAATAATCCTTGATATATTCTTTCTTCCATCAATTTTTCTATTCAGTGTCTGAACCCATAAAGTTGCGATATCCACCAATTTCATGTGTGAGTTCCCCAGATCAACAATGCACTGCATACACCTCTTGTTTTCAAATCTACCACTAGAAAGTTTTAGGCGAGGTCCCCTAACATTTTTTTATTGTAAGAAATTGAATAATTATTCCCCAGTAACCTTCCCTACGTGCCTCATGATGTTATAAACCCTAATATATAATCATCATGGTCATCTCTTCCTTATGCTGAAGATTCCTTTTGTCTCAGGTTGTTCCCTATATAGGATGATCACCCTTGCTTTGTGTTTTTGTTGCTTTTTCTACTATTACTATATCATTCTGGAAAGAGATGCCAATGCTCTGCACTGTAGATGTGTACGGTAAGGCACACCACAATTATGATTTCTGCTTTGTTCTTTATTTCTTTTCTAACATTTTATAATATTAAAATCAGGCTTTCAAAACTGCACCTGAACTTTGAGTAGACAGCTTAACAGACCTAGCTATCATCTCTTTCCTGAGTGGTGACAACCAGGTCAGAGCCCATCACTGCATACATGGAGTTATGATTGTTTTTTGTATGCTTTTTTCCACATTTATCACTATCTCATTTCACCTGGCTTTTCCTATTGTGAGATTGTCCTACAACTCTGTGCAGTCAGATTTCAGTTTTACTGTTCTGAATCAGTTCTTATCACCAGCAATCTCTGTTCTTCACTTTTCCAGATCATTTATGAAGATGTTGTCATATGATCTGTATGATTTATATGACATAAAACCTGGAATAGACGCCTGTGGGACTTCACTGGTAATTGTCCATGTCTGAGAATACTGCCTGCCTATTCCTACTTTTTTTTTCTGTCTTTTATTGGTTTGCTCATGCAAGGCCCTTCCTTCTCAGGTAGTTTATGAGAAGACTAGCTTGCAGACTTACCCAATGAGAGTGAGTATTGTAGTAAACATGAGACAAAATGCACCTTGTCTGCTCTCGATAGGAGAACACAAATAGGTCAGCTACATGGGATATTAGTCATGCATTACAGAGACTATGCTTCCTGTAGCAGACCATCATCATGGGATGAAATAGCAAAGTGTAGGAAGCTGGAGACTCAAGAGATTCAGCATTTAACTATTTGAACAGACAGGTATAACCATGAGATGTTTGTGCTGCTTGTTGGAGCTCTTCTGGCCCCATTCTTCAAGACCCATTCTAATCTGAGGGCACTTGGCAGAAGAAGATTTGAATGATACATTAAAGTCTTGCAGGCCCATTTCTGACTATGCATTTGACTAATGGTGGGCCAGATGCCTGAGAAATCCCTGCATGCTGCTGTTCCCCATGCTGGCAGTGCTGCATACCACACTGCTTTTGCAATGAGAAGGGGAAATTTTCATCAGGAGAGGTTGAAGGTAGTGTTTGGTTATGGGGCCACAGTGGGGAGCTTGGAGGTGCTTCCAGAAGAGTGAAGGAAACAGGTAGTGCACCCGTGCCCATGCTGTTGCTGACATGTGCCGGCAATGATGTGAGGCAACATTAACTCAGTCACAGAAGCATTCATCACCAAGGCTTCTGTCTTTTTTTTTTCCTCCACAGCTGTTTGGGTCTGAGTTAAGAGCATGCACCTACTCAGAACTGCTGCCATCCCAGAAGCCTCTGTGTTGGTGCAAGTTCCCTTCCAGACTTTCTAGTGGCAGTACAGAGAAGAGCAGGTTTTCACTGTGTTTCCCTTCAGAGCCAAAATTGGAGAGGTTAAGTCCATTAATTTTCTCTTGACGTGTCTAATTTTCTTTACATAGGCTGACACACACTACTGCCTCCTTTATGCCCTCTTGAGAATGTGGAGAAGCTGTCTCATACAAATACTCTTGTTAATAAATGTAATAGTTCACCTTCAGTGAATAGTGAACAGTTCAGAGGTCTTTGAATAGGTAATTCCATTATCTGGCAATGGTAATGAATCATACTTGCTTTTGAAATCCTATTTGCCTATATGACAGTTATATGTTCCAGCCAGCATCACATTCTGATCTAAGAAAATTGCTAATGAGCATTAATGCAGAAATAAAGCAATCATTGTGAAGAGAAAATGGTGACAATAATTTTCTTGTAATAATAATGTTATTTTAAAGAATATAATAATGAAATGAAATGAATACCAACTGTTTCATTTGGTGATAATGTGTAGGACTTCTGTTCCTGTGGTATTAGGTTATTGCTTAGCTGCACTGAGACTGTAATCCAGTAGGTAAGCCTCTGCTCTGGCAGTCTGATCTGGTGGGCACGTATGGCTATGCTGAGTCTTGCTGGAGACAGGGGCTTTCTGCTCCAGAACTGATCTGCCAATGCAGAACAGGAGCCCAAGAACAGTCAGAGCTAAGGGGGGTGCTGTAGAAATCAGTTACACCATCGCTTTCCTTCCATAGGCGTGCTCAAACAGGTTTGAGAATATAAACTTCTCAGTGGTGTAGTTCACAAGAAGTGCATGCACATAATAAAGAGAAGGGTTTCACTTTTAATTAGAATCTGTGGTAAAATAAGAACTTGAGGCTACAGGGTTGGATGGGCCTTGTGATACCCAATCCAGATTTGGAAAATTCTGCCTGCAACCACAACAAATTGAAAAATCACTCATTAAAAAAGAAAAAAGCAAAAGGAAAGCATAAATGCTGTCCAGCCTGAGCAAGACACAAGTAAGCTGTACAGGCTGCACTGGTCCACATCCTGCTGTTTAGTGGGTCTGGTATTTACAAACTCAGACAACGAAGGTCCTTCCTAAGGTGAAACTATTTCCTGAAGCCTGGAGAAGCAGCCCAGTCCAAGCCAGCTCCTGTGGGCTCATTGGCTTTTAAAGATCACCAGACATCACTGCTGGACATAACTCCCTGCACCCACAATATTTACCCCTCCATTTTCCTTTCCTCTTCTCCAGGAGATCCCAGGTCCCTCCTTGTTCCTTACTTCTGCCATCCGTAAGGCTTTAAGGCTCCTACACTGAAACATCTCCCACATCTCTTACCCAAGTCTGAATTTACATCACTGGACCCCTCCATTTCCTCGACCCCTCATGACTGCAGTAGCCGCCCTTCATCACTCTTCAGACAAGACAACATCCAGCTTCCTACTTGTCCTTCAGGCTGGGCAAAACAAAACAGAGACAGCTTGGCCACTGGCCAGCAGTACATATGCGCCACTTAGGCAGCCAAATGGTGCAAGTGTTGTCACTGGCCAAGAACCCGACTTCAGGTCCCCGCAGCCTGATGGTCTCTGGAGAGGCTGTGCAGCTCCCACTCCCCCTCAGCAGCTGTGGGGCCAAGCAAGTTACCTCACAGACCGTATGTTGCACAGATTTTGCCCTAGTTTCTCTGATGCTGCCTGGTAGCACCAGGAGAGGGCTGAGCCTGGTCAGGAGTTTGTTTTGGTCACTAGTAGTCCTTCTGGCAGGGTCAGGGAAAAAAATATTTCTTAAGAGTTGCAGTGGAGGTATAAACTTAAAAAGGGATGATAAGAAATTAAATGAAATTCATAATCTACTGCTGACAGATTTAAAAGCTTTTCAGAAGAAAATGGCCCTGCTGAGACAGGATAAACTTATGCTTCTTCCCACTCTTGGCTTGTTCTACTGAAGACTTCAGAAAAATTAGATTTTTCTTCTGTTCTCCTTAATGTAGCTTACTAATTCTGTGTATGATACTGAGACAAATGGGATTTTAGTGGGGGAGAGCATAGAGAAAGAGATGATCTTTGATGAACAAAGTATCTTATTTTCAGGTAAATATCTGCAATAAAACAAGAGGAGGGAACTGACCCATGATCAGAACTGTCTGTTTCATAAAGTTTTTTGAAAGACAGTAGTAGCTTCTTAGCACAGATGATTTGGAAAATGCTTTTGAGATGTGCTTTAGAAATGGTGCGTGGCTGATATCAGGCCAGGATTTACATCTCTGAAACCACGCTGTTCAGTGCAAGCTCTGACAGAAATCCAGCACGCATAGACTCTGACTTGCCCTTCAGAAAATGTGCTCTGCTGTCAGGCAAGTGCAGTGATCTTTGACCAAGCTAAAAAGTAGGAAAGTAAAAAAATAAAAAGCTTTCATTTTTCTGTTGAAGCAGTCAGTGAGAAAGACAAACTTGCAGTTCAAACCTTCCACAGGATAACATTATATGCATACTTTTTATCAAACACATCTATAGCAAAAAGAATTTGAAATTGGTAGCTGAGCTCGTTTAAAGCAAACTAAATTTCATCATGTAGGATGGTTTGTGTTCCTTGGTATTCAGTACATTATTCAAGGGAGGTAACTTCATCTGATGACGCTGTTACAGTATCATGGTAGCAAGATGCAAAGCATACATAATGTTTTCAAGCTGCAGAAGGAAGAGTGTGCAGAAAGAACTGTGTTCTGTAGACTGAGAGGAGTTTTCTTTCCAAATGGTGGCAAACATGTAGGATTTATTGTGCTGACCTTCACTTCTTGGTGCACCTGGTAACCATGAAGGTTTGTATCAGTGAGCGGGTGAACTGTTTTTCCTTACAGGGAGAACAACACAGATACGATGTCAAGGAGGAGCCTCAGGGACAGTGCCAGGGCTGAGCTGTCCCTGGCATGGGACAGTTTTCTCTTGATCTTGTCCAAGCTGATGAAATGAATTCTTACCTCAGACCTCTCTTCTGTCTTTTCTGAGGGCAAGGTGGCTATACCCTGTCTAATCCCCCTAACACAAGCATTCAGTTAATGTAGGCTCTTAAGTGCAGCCTTACCTTTTCATATCCTGTCTTGGAAACTGCCTTGGGAATATCTAAAAGGTCCCAGATTTTAATTTCTTTATGACAAGCTGGTTTTATTTTAAAGAGCAAAGAGAACTTTGTGCATGAAAAATTAGCTCAGCAACTACCAATACCAGGCAGCTCTGTAAAGCTATGCTCAGTGTAAAGCTATACGGCAAGTGGATGTGAATTATCCTGGGGATTTTTGTTTGTTTGTTTGGTTTGGTTTTGGTTTGTTTGTTTGTTTTTGTGTTTGTTTGTTTGTTTTTCTGAAAGTAAATTATATTAACTCATGGGCAACACTGCAACACTGTGTAGTGTACTGGGAATTAGTTTACGCCAAATGCTACTTTGCATGTCCCTGTGACTTTGGCCGCTGTTGGGCACCAGCTTCTATATTGTGTGGTTCATTTGTTTGTTGTAGGAAAGCAGTTTTGGTGTTCTTCCACAACTTTTGTTGAATGCCTCATACAACTGGATGTCTGGCAATTTCCTGCTTTGAAGAAGTATCAGAGCAGTTTGTTCTACTTCATACACTCTAAGATTTCAAAGCAAGGATCAAAAATGATGCTGCAGATTTGATTTTATCCACAACAAGGGCAACACGAAAATAGAGGTTGAAAGTATATTGGAATGCTTTCTGATCCACTCTCCTGCTTCAAGACAGGATCAGCTCCATCTGACAAAATGCTGGCAAATATTTCAAGAGAAAAGATCATTTGGGGCCAACTATGACCAATAAGGTAATCAGACCTGTTTTGGATATGCCATCAGCCATTTATATTTTCTGAGTACAGCTTAGGCCTTCATACTTCAGTGTAGTCTAGCACAGACGTGTTCATGAAGTGACCTTCCTCTAAAAGGACTGTGCTAGTCTGAGCTGTCCTGCCTGTGATGGAGAAGGGCAGAGCTGTTCTGCAAGAGCTCGCTGATGCCCAGCACAGACAGCTTCTGGTCTGGTGACCGGTGAGATATGGCGCTGGCACTTCTTGCCTCTTCCTAAGGCATAAAGGTCACTTTGCTGTTGGATTTAGAGAAGGGTGTCCTGTGGTGGATAAGATTTCCCAGGCAGCATTTTAAAACTCTTTATGCAAACATTATTTCCTGGGCCAGTGATGTTGACATGCGAATAGAAATGTCCCATGGGTGACTCAAAACGCTGTCACTGAAACACTGATGCTCAGATATGGTGTGATCCTCACATCTAGGAAGTGCCAGCAACATCTGCTGTAATGGCAGCAAAACAACCACGAGTTTATACTAAAGCAGGGTCTGTGTCAAACAGAGCCTGGAAACAAAGATCTATCTGCAGCTCTGCTGTGTCTCTCTCACCTTGGCCCCCATTTACATTCTGTCCCCATCCCTCCCTTTGTAAGATGAGAATAATAATGCATGTCAGCCATTAAAGGCTGGTGCCAGGTGTAAGCAAATGAAAAACACAAAGCATCAAATGTAAAGCCACAAATGAAAAACTCTCTACAAATGCTGTCAACTTATCATTCTGTTGCTCAGATAACAGTGGTACAAGTATCGCTGTGCTGATGTATCTGGTGTTTGGTTCTCAGAGATATTCTCATCTAAGTGAAAGTAAATCTCCCAAATTGCATATGGATTTATTTTCCATTTAGCTACTTCTCTGGGTAGTGGCCCATCATTCAGCTGAGTAGCACAAGAACACCCTGCAGATAACCTTCCCACACCAGAGATCAGCTTTTTTTCAAAGTGATTGCAGGCTTTAATCTGAGACAAAACGTATGATTGATACTCCGTGGTTTAAAGAGACAATCTAATGCTTTATGATTCATCTATGATTTATAAGTAAGCACTCGCACTGATATAATGATGGGAACACTTGATGACTCACGCGTGATTTAATGTGTGTGCAAAGTTCCTGTGTGTGTCACTTGGTGAAACTTCAGGCTGAACCGATGAGTTTGATGCCTCGGCCGTGTCCCCAGGCAGCTTCCCTGAAACGCCTGCTGAACGCAGCAGAGAGGCTGAGGGTGGTCTCTTCTCCCATACAGCCTGTCCTCTTTGAAGTCCAGGCAGGCGTGATGCAAAAGGTAGAGTCACAGTGACACGCCCTGCAGGGTCGTCTTGTTGCGATTTCTCTTCTGCAACAAACAATTGCTATGGCAACCTCACTGCTGCTCAAGTCTTCTCACCTCCTATTTATTCTAAAACACAGATGCAAACTATGACTGCCCCAAACACTTCCATATTTAAACCATTAAGATCTTCAGACAAGAAAGAGTGGGCAGAGAAACATGATCAGCCCAGAGCATAAGATGACCCTGCCAAGTCTTGTTTACATGCAAATTTCATATCTGAATTTTAGCAAGGAAATTGTAGTTTTGATTGATGTTATAGTTTTCTCATCCAATAGAGAAGGTTTTTCTGGATGCAGTAGGCTGATATCTGGTGGTGTTGCTCAGGGAGGGATAATGCTGAGCACTTGGCCTTCCTTTTTGATGCTACAGTGTGCCCAGGGCTGCAGGAGATGAATCTGCTAAAATGAAACATTTATCAAAAGGCAGTTCACTCTAAACCTTTGCAAAGTACAAGAAGTTTGTGCATCACCTGAGAGGATGCTCAACAGGAAGGCAAAGACACGAAAAAACCTCCAAAAAATCCAGGACAGGGCATGACCACATCTCCCATTTCCAGCAGGGTTTACCACCATACACATAGCCCTAGGAGCCCACAGGTCCACCAGACTGCTGAGTTCTAACGAAACACTTTCATTCTCCCCTTATTTTTTGAAGACATAAAATGATTACTAAGATACTTGCTGTATTATAAAGTTGCCTGTTATTTTGAAGACCAATTTATGTGGGAATTTGAAGGAAAGATTCACCACAAGGATCTTCTACAAAAGGTCCCTGGAGCTTCTGAGTGGGCTCTTTTTTAGGGCTGCCTGGTCCCACAGGGCTCTGAAACATGGTGCCTGCTTGCTTCCTCAATCACCAGGTTTCATTTTCTACATGAAAGAAACATTTTTCATTGGAGACTGAATAACTATGGTGTTTCTGAAAGAAAGATTTCTGTCTCTGTACTCAGAGGGTTCCTGCCCTGCTTTATCTCCTGGTACAATCTAAGTAACGGCCCTGAGAAAGGACATCTCAGACCAGCTTCTGATCTGATGTCTACTGAAAACTCCTATTTTCTAGCATGGGCTGCCTACAAATCTCTAGATCGAAAATCTATTCCTGGCCCTGCCATGCAGGATGAATTTGGGGAAAATAATTTACATTGTCTATGCCTGACCTTCCATGGACACAAAGTGAGGATAAGAGGAATTAATTTGTTGGGGTTTATGAGATTCATTATAATCATGCTCTGAGATCCGATTAGCGGGACAGAGTTCAAACATTTATTGTTCTCTTTGGCTCAGGTTTCTCCCTGTAAAAACAGTCACAGTGGTCATGCTCTAAAACTGTTTGTATGAGATGTTGGATGTAAACCCCTAGAAGGAAATCAGGAACCATGGAAGGAAAACAGAGTACTGCATGGGGGGGCAGAGGCTTCCTGCAGAGGTGAGTCAGTTCCAGGGAAGAAGGGTGGCTGTGTCCAAAAATAACAGCACCCAAAAATAGGAACATGCTGCTGTGCCGAGCGCATCGTCCACCTGAGGAAGACATTGGTTTTCATCTGAGAGTTTCTTCACCTCTTTATTCTTCAGGCGGGTTTCTTATCTGCACTGAATGCCACCAGACTGGTGTTTGTATCTTTGGAGTCCATGTTAATCTGGCCTTTGAAAAATACCATGACCACATTCATCTCTTGTTCCACAGGCAATTCAAAGTGACCTCAAGGAAGGCATTTATTCTGAGGAAGGGTTAATTTCCATTTCCTTACATTTTTTTTAAGGCAAGTTGATTGACATTCATTTTTATTCAGATTCTTCTTATTCTCACTAATCACTGTCTTGCATTTAGTCTGGTTATACAAAACCCAGGATATTCTGGCCTGGGTTACTCCATGTTACTGGGATAATGCTGGTAATAAGCATCTGTTCTTGAGTTTTTCAGTGGCATTGCTGCTGAAGGGCTTCTTCATCCTTTGTAAGTGGTGCTGGGCATAACAGAAATATTATCCTGAACAATTAACCCCTAGCATGTTTAAAGTAAAACCTTAACTATTTGGTGTGGTTGTTGAGATCCTTTTAAAATACAGACTTCTTCTGTAGAACAGGATAACAAGATCTTCATATTAAAAAGTTGGCAGTTAAATTACCCTGTACAAAACCAGTCTAGTAATACCCAGGGCTATCACTTATGCAGGAGTCTGGAGGTAGAAGTGAGCCAGAAATTATCTCTCATGCAGAGAACTGGTCCTGGCATTTTACCTAATTTTGTCTGCCTCAGGAAGGGAGAGAGGAAGGAAGGAAAAGATCTTCAGGCAAGAGAAAGCAGCGCCTGTCTCTGCCTGCAAGCCTCCCCATCATGCAGCTGCTGGCCTGCAGGGAGACAGCTGGCTTGCTGACCATGCCATCCCTCCAGCATCCTCCCAGGGACCAGTGCATGTGCCAGCCTCCCTCCAGCATCTTTCCAGGGACCAGGAAGAGCTCCTGAGGAGTCCAGCTTTGTGTACCACACCAGCGTGTTCCAGCTTATACAAATGCCAGGATACATGAGCCAGAGCCATGCCATTTTTGGCCAGGTTGGAACCTGGTGTCTCCCATGTACTGTAGGGAGGGAAAGTGTGAGACCAGGAGGAGCTCCTGTCTCAGCTGACTCCAAATAATTAGACTCAGAGGGAAACAGAGCCTTCTCCAGGTTGCCTCAATTGTCCTCTTCATCCTAACTAAGGTCAGTTGGATAGACCAGAAGCATCATTGTACCGTTTGGCATCTCTATGCTCACTTATTTTCAGTTACACACCAGATTTTCTACAGCAGGACCAAACTTAAAGCAATTCCACTTGCTTTAAATTTAAAACACAGGTTAAAATAAGCAATTTTTCTCCTTGATATTCCCACATAATGCTTGGTAATACTGCTAGTAAGAACATGGCACAGGTACCTTATCCACTAGACCACAGTAGTCTGTTCAGCTTATGGGCAGCTATTGCTCGTCTAATGTATCATCATAGTGATTGTCCAGTCTATTGCAAATGTCCATTTAGTAGAGAAGGACTGTATCAGATGCTGCTGCTGTCATGTTAAGTGTAAGCGTGCTTCATAATACATCCAAATTTTATAAGAAGTAGCAAAAACCACATACCAAATATTTCCAGGCATTTGTTGAGTGAAAATCTGTGTGCTTTGAGCTCTACTGCAGCTAATTTTAATAGCATCCCATTTTAATAAGGTATTTATCATTTGGAAATAGCTACTAATGACTTCAGTGGAAACAAGGGTTGGTTGTGATACAGCTAAGAGTTTAATGTTGAAACACAAGCTCTATCTGACCTATGAGCTAAGTGCTGCTCTCTCCTCAGGACCTCTTTGTGGACTTCGTTATCTATAGGCTTGTTTTCTTTACCTTGACTTAGCTTTTATTTGGCTTATCTTCCCTACATTTTAGGACAGCCTGACAAGAGGCTTTCTTCATTTAAAGAAAAAAAAAACAAACAAAAAATTCTGTTGTTGCTGGCCCAGTTAGATGCCCAGCTGTTTAATACTCAACTTCAGGTTTTTTATTAGTTGATAGTAATAAATGAAAAAGCAGTGTATGCAGAGGAAAAAGAAGTTGCTCATGCAAAAGACGTACCAGCCTAGGTCCATGCTAGTGAACAAGGAGGTGGATTTGTGGGATCTGGATGATGCAGGGCACTGGCATCACAGCACAGCCCCTCACTCAAGTGCTAGTGGTCTGAACCCAGTTCATGCTGTACACCTTAAGATGTGGTTCCTCAGTGCAGCCCAGTAGCCAGTGGGTGAGTGTTTGAAGGCCAAACCAACAGCAGAATGGACTGAATTTTTTGTTAGCAGAATTGGATGCTATGTGGAAAGGGCTGCAAGTGCCCTGTGCAGTCCTTGACAGACAGTGCAAGTGGGCATATGAGATGCAGAGGATGGGCAGGGGCCTCACTGCCACTTGCCACCTCCTTCCCACCCTCTCACAATCAAATTGTCTGGAGCATTTCCAGACCCTCTTTGCTCTAACGGGACAGAATTGCCCTCAGTCTGAAGCTGCACATTTGCTCTTGCAGTACAACTACTGACATCACCCTTGCTGTCCCCTAGCTTGATCCTCCTTCTCCTTCCTAAAGCTTGCTGCACTAATGGAGATTGTTACCATCCCAGTACACTAAATCAAGGTTTGTTTCCTTGCATTGGCCAGGCTTTCCCCCCTGCCATTTTCTAGTCCTTCCTTAAGCCTGATCCACTTGTTTGTCCCTCCACTTTGCTGTCACTGCCTCATCTGTAATGTCATTAACTCACTCCCACCAATGTAATTCCTTAATATATTGAATAAGTTTGGCTTCAAGAAAGTAAAGCTGAAGAAACCTCATTGCTTCAACTAGGAAGTTTTGTAGAGCAAGTGAAGATGGAGACAGCCCTAATGTTGCAAATCCAGATAATGTCATTGATAAATAGGTTTATACTGGTTTAAACATGTGACATTTCATCAAATTTACATATTGCATTTTTAAGAGCATGAAGTGTGATCTTCATGCAGAAATTATCTGGACATCTGTGGATGTTAAGGTAACATCCACCTGCAACCTCAGGACCCTGAAGTCATAGGTTAGAGAACACAGGCAGGGAAAAATCACTTCTCAGGCAGCAAACAGGGACTGCAAAAGTCAAAGGCAGGTCTTTCTGTGGTGAAAATCAAGGCAACATGCCGAATCTGAGGGCAGCATACACAGCTCTTGGCTTTCACTGTGAGGTTAAATCCAACTGTTCACACACAGAATGAAACAAGGAAAAATTAGAAAGAACTTGTCTTTAAAGTGACAGTAAAAGCTAGCCTATGATATTCCTGGGGAAGCCAGTCTGCAAGTTTATATTGGAAAGTCTGTCTGGGTTATTATTCTGCTGACAGTCCTATTGCAAGGTCTCCACAATTGCTCTGGAAAGATCTTGGATTGAAGCCCTCTAGGAAGCCATAGTCCATTCAGTAATGAAAGAGGTTTGCAGTGTAAAACCCCTGTAAAATGAAAAAATGTTCCATATGTTCCATAATCAGAAATTCTTGAGTTGCCAGGTGGAAGGGTCAAGTAAAGCTTGTGCTCTGCTGCTTCTCCAAAATAGTTGTTAAGCATACTTGTAAAATCACTTCTAGCCTGGGCTCAGTTCTCCATACTTAAGTGATTGATTTCCTAGTGTGGACAAATATGGGATTTTCCAGGCAAGTTACAGCAGCACAACTCTTTTTCTCAAGAATTCCTGGCAAATAATCCTGAAAGAGGCGAGGCCACATTCCCAGATAAAAATTCTGGGGTAAGGTTGTTTGCAGAGGAGTTACCACTGATCTTCGTCAGTCTGCCTTAAAACCTCACTCATACACCAACACCTGGGATCTGTTGGGATCTTCCTGATGACTACCTGTTCTACATGCTTTTGCTAGCTTTGATACCTCAAAAAAATAAAGGCAGCCTAAAAGGAGTGAATGCACACTGTGGCGAAGAGGCCATGGCTTAAAATTCTCCCATATGAATCCACAGTGGGGTTGGTTTTGGTGGGGAGCAGAGGACAACCCTTTGGGACCTAATGTTCTCCAGGAGATACACTGCTTGCTCTATGCTCACATCTCATGATACCCTCACCTTGGACACAGGAGTGTATGTGCACATGCATGTGCATGTGTGGAGGTGATGGGGGTCAGGGCAAACTGGGTTCCACTCTCGTGCTGCCTGTTGTACGTTTCAGCAAGGATAAACACCTTCCTTTGATTTTCATAGCACAGCTGCATCACAAACACAAGCATTGCTAGCAGAAGACAGAAAAGGCCTTTCAAACTGAGAAAGGCAGGAGGATGCTGTGAAGCTGTCTCTCAAAGGCCATTAGCCAAACTTCTAGAAATTTGTAATTTTGGCTTGTTGTGCAGCTATTTATTGCTGCATTTAACCCAGACCACTCTTTCAGTGGTTTCTGGAGAGCATAAGAAAGAGGTGCTCTGTGCATCATGCCATAAAGCCAGGTGATCTACAAAGAAGGCTTTTGAAGGAGCTAAAATCCTTAATTACACTGATTCAGCATAGCAGTGTTAACAAAGACACAAATGAGAGTTAAATACATGCTTTTCTTACACTGCTTATCAAATCACAGACCAAAGTTATTCTGTACTTACCCTGGGAAACCTCTCTCTCTGAAGTTCCTTAAAGAGGATTTAACTTCTTTTCTCTACAAAGGTTTTAATTTTCTCTGAGTAGCTTGGCTCCCCGTTTGTCAGGAGAGCAGAGGCCACCAGCTCAGGCCACCACAAAATAATGGTTAAAACCATTACTTTAAATGGCACATTTGAAAAAGGCTTCTCAGAAACGTATAATCCTGATATTGTGAAACCCTAAGACACAGGGGGCTGTGCATACGTGGGGATGTTCACACTGGAAATTCAGCAGATGTGTTATTACAAACAGTGCCTGGCATATTATCTGGAGAGGGTGTGAGAAGAGCTAAACCCACTGTCTGATATCTCAAAAGCAGGGCAAGAATAAAAGCACACCACTGGGGTGTGAACAATTCTGAAATTAGACTTGGTTGAACTACTTATTATAAAATGTATTCAGCGTGTATTTACTTCTCTTCTGGCCACTATATGGCCCATGAATCAGCTCTGATTTTCCCTAATTGTAACAACCCTTGTTAAGCAGATTGAATGAAAAACAAATTTTTAGCCTTCTGGCTTTCCAATTACATGTGGTATGAGGCCGTTCCCTAGCACAGCAGCACACTTACCTGCAGTTTAGCGTCTGTCCCTGGTATTTTCACAGCTACAGCAAGAAGATAAGCCCTTAATAAGCAGAAAATCTTGTTCTGCTAAAATCAGGGAAACATCAGGACTTGTGAATGTGACATTAATACCTAGTGATTGTTTGGAACTTCTCTGAGCCGTTTTTCTTAAAATCCCTTAAACCCTCTTCACATTAAAACAGCTCTACGTGAGTAGTGTACATGAAATGCATAGATTATTCATGCTGATTATTTACTTTCAAAGCTTTGACAGCAGCCAGGGAGGGACCCAGAAATGCTCTGCGTCTCTCCAAGCCAAGAATGTGGATTTTCTTGCTGTTCATCCCCAATTCTCTCACTTTATCTCATGACTCAGCTGCCTGATGCAAGGGTTTGCAATTACAACTTTTCTGATTAGCTACTCAAGTTGTGTGCTGTGGTTTCTAGACTTCACATGCAATTTTGACAAAAACTCACTTTTGAGAAAAGTTTTCCTCTGATAAACCCCAACCACCTGAACATGAAAGCCACCTGGAAGCCAAGACACAAGAGCCAGAGAGAGGCCAAACCGAGACTCAATTCTCCTCTTAAAAAAACATTTAGTCTTTGCTTAGCACAGATGATAACCTCTGAACAGAAAGGATGCTCCAAGCAAGCTACCTCTGAGTGCCAATGAGCCCCAGATACCATTGATCCAGCCCCTTGGCTTCCACCAGCTTGGCTGGGAAACAGTCTGCTAGCAGGCGTCACCTCCTGTCAGGGGGTTAATACTCCACAGATGAAGCCATAACTAAATAGCAGAGGAAAGTTCCTACTCTTTGTGCCTGCAGCCGAAATAATCTCTCCTAGACCATGCCAGCTCAGCTGGAGGAAAGGCCCCGGGGGCTGAAATGGTCTCTGCTTCCTGTTTTTCTCTTTGCAAAGTAAACGGGTTTCTGAGGTCTCCAGAGACATGCCTGAACCAAAACCTCTGATCTGAGCATCCTTGAACTTTTGGCAAGTTCGGATTCAGCTCTGGATGCAGAGCTTGCAGGTCAGATATATTTTTAATAATATTTATCCTCAGAAGGCTCTGCCTGTCCTCCCTGTGCCACACAGCACAGCAACTGCAGGAGTGCTGCTCTACCTGTGAGCTAACATCTTAAATGGGGAACATTAAAAGGGGAGGATAAATCTCAGCTTGCCAAGCAGCTGTGCATTTTTTCTTTGCCATTGTGCATTATGTGAATTACAAAAGTATGTCTGTGTAAGTGAGGTCTGTCATTGCAAAACCCCAGTTATGCCATGGGGGTAAATTGGGGAAGAGCTGCTCCTCTCTGCTTCTCCTTCAAAGCTTCTTCGAGCAGCGGGTGAAACATGAATAACATGTTCTAGCATTCAAAAAAGTAATTTCCCCTAAAAGTCTTGGATTTACTAAGTTTTTGTTAGTCTTCTCTTTATTTCTAGATGTTTTATTTAGGGGATATGATCTTTATAAACATAGATATCAAAAATAGTGGTCTGGTCTGAGACATAAAAATAAACTAAACCACCAGGTTTTTGTGTTAGTATTCACTGTTCTTTCAAGAAATAATGCAAGTCAGTGGAAACTGATTGTCCAGCCACATATTGTAACTTTTCAGCCACAACTCATATGATTTTGAGTTAGCCTTTGGCTCCCAGTAATTATTAAAACATGTATTAAGATCATTATAATTATCCTCAGAGACTCATGGAAAAGGACCACCCTGATAAATCCACCTGCATTGCTCAAGCCCTTTAGCCTGAAAAGGGTCATTTTTCCTTTCAGAAATTAGGGCCCAGATAGCCATTTCAAGTTTACTTTATTTTATTAGTGGTTTCCATGGGCTGAGATGAGGAGGTTGGTGTCCAGTGTGTGACCTCACATACATCCCATTGAAGGCACTGATGTAGGCATAAACATGAACCCCACAGCAACTGGTGTGGACAACTGGGCTATGCAGGGGGTTTGTCCATCCCAGCTAACGTGCTGTGGAAAAGTCCTTACATTTATAATTTTGGCCACATGTCCTGTAGAAACGTTCAGCACTGCTTGTGATGACGCCAAACGGTGCTTGCAAGTGCTTTGGCAAGGCGATGTGTTAAATCCAGCTTTCTAGCCAGGACTGCTGGTGTGAGGTGATGCTAGCTTGCAATTTCCTCATGCTTTTCCAATTACAGCCCTAAAGCGTGCAGGTGAGCTTCTGGCATCCCCTTGCCCCCACATGCACAGTGCTGCTCTATTTTTCAATAACCTACAGCTACAGGGTAGCTAAAAGTGTGTGCTAGTTCCTGGGTGCAATCTCAGCACTGTTCAAGTTTTCATACCATCATGATTTCTTCTTACTGATCTCAGGAAGAAATGACTTCTGAGCCAAGGGAAATGAAGGAGCTAGAGCCTCTGTCTGCAGCCTCCCTGGGTAAGTGGGGCTTTCTAGCTATTAAAACACCAATATTACTCCATTAACTAGAACTGAGTCCCTCCACCAGCTAATGTGCTATTACTTATTAATGTTAAACCACTACCATGCTGGTTGGTGAACTATCTATCTTCCTGAAACAAGATTTTATTCATCTCACAGGGGTTACTTGCACTTTAGGATTTGTTGCATGGGCCCAAAAGCAGATACTTCTGGGCATGGCCATGTGCAACACAACCTGTGTCTGAGCACCATGCCCTGGAGTAGGGATGGTGTGGGACAGAGCCTGGACATCTCACCACTGCAAACACTTCCCCATGGGTGAACTGCAGAGCCTGCAGAGGACACATGAATACGGCCATGGAAAATCACTTGTGGAAACTCCAGAGCAAAACTATGTCAGGGTTGGATGTCATAAGAAAATTTCACTGCTGGTGAACTCAATGGGGTGACCAAAGGATGAAAACACGGGTGCTGCTGAGAGAACAGTCATGGCTCAAAGTCCTCCACCTAACAGCTATCATAAAGCAAGCTGCTCCTTTTAGTTACTTACCTTTTTTAGCACAAATATCACCTCTCCTCCGTAAACCCACATTCTAGGGTGTTCCTGTATGTTGCATCTTATCTCTTTCCAGCTAGCAAAGACAGTTTTTGTGCTAATGCAAAGGCATCGTTAAGGACAGAAACAAAAAAATGTGTTTCCTCATTGAATCTGCCCTCTGATCCAAGGTGGTATTTCCTCCTGGACAAGGAGAAAGCAAGGATATGTATACAGAACTGATTATTTCTCATGCTTGGTGTGCTTTCACATGCTTATTTGGATATTCTGATTGATTACTCCATGTAAAAAGGGGTCTTATCCTCCCAGTGTTACCTGGAAGCTAATAGCAATGGAACAAGGGAAACTGCCTCATAAGTAAAGGCATTAAGCATATAGATAATGGCTTTTAGCTTTCTGTTTCCCAAATACCCTCTGTCCCCATGGGGCTTTTATAAATCACCCTCTCCAGAGCTGCTCTCAGGCTGGTCCTTGTAATCAGATGCACACAGTGCTTTTGGAAGATATCATGCCAGAAATGTCGATTTCACTTGAAGGACGGTTAAGTAGAGTTAAATCCAGTTGTTGGATGGTCATGAGTGCTGCCCCCCAGGGCTCAGTGCTGGGGCCAGTTCTGTTTAATATCTTTAATGATGACCTGGACGAGGAGATCAAGGGCACTCTCAGTAAGTTTAGAGATGACACCAAGCTGGGTGGAAGTCAATCTGCTTGAGGGTAGGGAGACTCTGCAGAGGGATCTGGACAGACTAGATTGATGGGTCAATGACAGTGGTATGAATTTCAATAAGGCAAATGCTGGG
>JANHGN010013797.1:11656-23108 GCA_024605025.1 Megaceryle maxima
ATATGGAAAAACTTTTTTTCAAGAAGCACTTTTTTACTACAACAGAAACTGGTGTTCATTCATCCTCAGAGTGATGAAAAGTTTTTAAAAGATAAATCTGTGAAAACTGTTTTCTCTTTTATTTACAGCTATTCAAATTACCCTAAACATAGACTTGTCAGATTTATTCCATTAAATGCAAAAAGGTGACATCACCATGGTTTTTTTACATGTATGAAGGAAAGTAGCAAGCTTGGATACAGTGTGGATGTTTAAGGGGGGTGAACAAAATACTGGGAAGATGATTGCAGATCATGCAGAACCACCACCTGCCAAACAAAAACAAAACTAAAAAAAGTATGTGTGACTCAAGGCAAGGGGACTAATGAAAGGTTGGTCTGTAAAATTACATAGCCCAAAAGAAAACTTAAAAATAAAGATTCCATGTATAGAATGAAGTAGACCTGGTGATTGAAGGAGAAAAGTCGTCATACTCATAGGAAGGAGAGAGATCAGAGCGACTGCCACTACCCTGTGAGAAGGGAATGTCCGAAGGACTAATTCCAAATTCCTTTACTCTGCAGCAGCAAAATACAGCAGCAAATTAAAAGAAAATGTTCTCATAAACACAATCAAAATGACAACTACTTGTTTAGCATACTTCAATGGTTTAACTATGAAATTATTTTGATATTAAGAAACAAGTGTGCCAGCATATTTAAAACTTCTGCAAACAGAGTTACAGATCACTAAAAAAATTGAACAAAACCAGTGCTTCTAATTTGCAGGGCTATAATAGCACTGTTTTCAGAAGAGTAGTTCCAGATCTCTGTCTGTCCAGTTAATAAAATTTGCTCTATATTCAATAATCCACTAAAAGGCTCCTTTTAAAGTATCAAACCCCTACAGCTACAAAACTTTTAATTCTATTCCACCCCCTTTCTTACACTGCACACACACTGGTGTCCAGCACCTAAAAACTAGTTATAGTATGGAAATGATATATTGCAATAAAAGTCTAAAATAAAAAACTAAAAGGCACAAACCACATGAAGCAACTTTACAGCAACAGGCTTTTACGGCATAACAACATACAAATTTAACACCATGGGGAAGAAACAGTTTCAGTGCAACTGTTTAGTATACTAGAAATAGGTATTTCATTAGTTTTGTAGTGTCTATTTCTGGAGTCATTTAGCAACACATATTCTCTAAGAGGTAGAAGTTCCAATGAGTCTTGATGAATGTGCAGTGTCCTTCATTACATTACTGTAAGCAGGGGAGTAGACGCCTTCTCACCAGGAAGGAAATCACGGTCTGGTCTGAGCCAAGCAGACTTGCTACTAGCCCCTTGATCCAGACACAGAGACATTTGGATATCGAGAAGAATGGGTGGTAAGCTTTCCTAACAGCCCACTGTGCCCAAATGAGACTGGCCAGGGTGCTCTGGCAACCAGGAGCTAAAGTGGTTCTGCCCTATCTTTCACTGTGGCAAGCAGGCCACACTAAATGGTAATCTCCTCTCACAAAACCAGGGTTTTTGAGGTTCAGAGGCATGTTTGCCTCCTTTGTTCTCTGCAGCAAAGCAAGGTGGGGTCTCTGGGTCACAGGTCTGTCTAGACAGATACACAGAACCTGATCTTCCCATCTCCACAGACATTAAACCAAAGAAGAACTGCAGCAGGGGAAGGCTCCTTTCACACTCACTGAAGAGAGATGAACACTTCCAGAGTGCAGTACAGGTCTCAGAAGTGGTGCCTTGGCCTCTGGAGGCACTACACTGATTATAAAGGCACTGTTGGATTAATCGACTCTTGACTTAGGGGTCTCAGATATTTGTCCGAAGTTGAGAATTATAGTATTTCATAAATATATATATAGATATATATATGAAACAAACTGGCAATTGCATGCAATTTAACCAAGGGGATAAAAATCTTAAAAAAAAATCACATTGCAGAAGATATTTCAGCTAACGCTCCAAGGAATTATCATCAATACCAGCTACACCTAATGCCAGAAATGGTGCCTCCAGAGCAGGGGCAAAACTAATAGTGGCATCTCTGACATTCCTTGCAGTCCACAATATCCATGTCTGGACAATGGCTTAAATGCAATTTCTATCGATTCTATTGTAATCGTTGTAAAAAGTGACAATTTAAATTAATTATGCCCCTGGATCAATAATTTGGTTTAAATCTAATTAATAATGCAAGTAAAATAAAATTATTCAAGTAGCTAATTATACATCATGGAACAACACTATTCCAAGTATCAGTAATCAACAGCCAGTATAGTTACAAGCAGTAACATTTTCCATACCTGTTTGCATATCTCAATGTATTTAGAGTGTTTTCACATGACGCCATCCCTGGAGAAATTGTAGCGATCTGAAAAAAAACAAGCCACATGTTGATAAATCACTTTGTACAGATGAAAGGGTAAATAAAATCAACATTTTTTTTTTTTTAATCTCCAGTTTCATTTGAGATCTTCTACAAAACTGTCTACTATGTACACCTGTCCTGTACAATGACATCTCAAGGAGGCATATGTCAAGTCAAAGCTTCAATTTAATTTCTTTAACCATACCTAGAACATTAAGAATTCATACAAATACAGTCAATTTTTCCCCATCTCTCTGTATTGGTAACATAGTATATAAATGTAACACTTTAAACTGAAAAAAAAAAAAAAAAATTTCTCTAGAAGGGAAATATGCAGCTTAGTAGAAAGTAAGTCTAATAGATCCTGTAAAAAATTAACAGATTACTTTTTGTATATGTCTTTGTAGACTGTTTTCCATTCAAGCAGACTGTATACTGATTTGAGAGATCTATTTTGTCCATAGTCCAAAACTGTACATAATCATATTTAAGATAAGCATATTTGTAACTATGCTCCTAAGTAAAGTTGGGGTTTTTTTCTCAGTTAAGAGTAACAATACTTGATAGCTAGCTTATTATCAGACATATTTGGAATTTATAGGTGTTTCCTTTTCCTGTTAAATAAAATACCCTGAAGATCTCACCTTCTCTCCATCACTCAGCAAAAATGTTAACTGTGATCAGGCTGCAGTGGCAACATTGTTTGTCCTAGTTTCTCTCAGTAGTCCAATTTTTTCATCTGTGCTCCTTTCAGGAGAGCCATAAAGGCACTACCCAGGACAAACACCTCTGTGATCCTACACACTAACAACTTTTTGTGGCAGCGCAGCATCAGAAGACTGATACTGATTAAGACTAAATAATCCCTCTCTTCTCTTTCATCCTGCTGCTGACATTACTGTACAAAAGCATAGGTAGTCATCCTGAGAGGAATTTCTCCTACTAGGGAGAAAGGAAAAATATGTCATGGAAGGGGGTTAGAAAGTCTAAATAGTCTGCTAACATACAAACTTAAGTTTAAACTCCTAAAACTGGTATACAGCAGTTACTAATGAAAACAAGCGTAGATGAATCCATGCACAAGACTCAGTCTGTTGAACACAAAGGTTCACTACATCACATGTCCTCACACCCCAATAAACTCCAGCCAGGCAGGTCAGGAGGACTATGACCTCTCTGTGGCTCGCTTCCTCACCTGTAATTCCAAATAAGGATAGAAAAAAAACAGATGAACATCTTTAAGACCCATAGTTATCATTCTTCCTATTTCTGTCTACATTGCTTATAAGCAATCACAGTGGGATCAATGGCCCTTTGGGGACACTGAAGTCTGCAGGTTCCTACTCCCACCCCAGAGGGCTGAGGGGTCTGGTGCTTCAGCTATGACTGTAGCACATCAAGGATGCAGTATGTTAAAGATGCAGCACTGGCTAAAAAAAATGAGACCATCCTATACAGCTACCTTGCAAATTTCAAATGATGATACACTATACTACACAACTCTTCAGAAACAACTCTAAATGATTTAAGGACAAGAACTACAGTAAAACTGCAATGACTAGTAAAATTCAAAACAACCTACTTATACTGACTGTATGTCTATTTCTTTAGAATTAAGCAGATCCTAGTCAAAGTTGCCCATGTTATTGTTTTCAAATTATTTTTTGATATTTGAAGAAAAAAAAGTTTTCCAAATCTTATTTTAACCTTTGTTCTGCATCCTTCTAGTTATCATGAGAACAAGTGCTACACATGCAAGACCTCAGTAAAAACTTTGCAACTGTAATTTAGGGTAAGCCACAACCATCCAAGTGTTGTTCTTCCCACATCAGTATCTTATGAAAAACCCTTGCTGATGAAGTTCTTCATAAAAATTACATTACAAACACTAAAACCAGAATGTCACAAGTGGTCCTACTACTGAAAAACTACATTAAAAAGTAAAAGAAGTTTTAAAGCAGTATTTCATCATTAAAAGGTTTTCTTATTCTTAATTTGTAAAACAACATAATCACCTGAATGAGAAAGTGAAAAAAAATAATTCAAGCAAATTTATTCATTTTCAGAGGGGATTTTTTTCCTTACTTTAGAACTCTACTGAATATAAAATAAAAGAATACAAGCTTTATCAGAAACTGAACACCCACAGATCATGGATTATCCCCAATGGCATTCTTACACATTTTAATGGTAATAAACATTACAACAACTCTTTAAGAAGAGTAATAAATAAAAAAGCTTCAACAAAACAAAGACAGCTTGTTAGCAACTTAAGGAGGTAATGGTGATGGTGAGAACTTAATGAAATATTCACAAATGTTAATTATTCTATGTAATTTGCATCAGGCTAACTTTCAAAACCTTCTTCAGCAGTGTGGATACGCAAGCTAGAAATGGACAATTTAACTTTCTGATCCTGCACAGGATTTCTGAAGTTACAGAATCACAGAATCATGGAATAGTTTGTTTTGTAAGGGACCTTTAAAGGTCATCTGGTCAAACCCTCCTGCAGTGAGCAGGGACATCCTCAACTAGATCAGGTATGTTTTAGTGGGAAAGGAAACAATCCTGTTTTTTCATCAGAAAACTGAAGGAGAAAAAAAGATTAATAAAAATGCTATTTACCACCATTTCAAATTAGAAGTATACCTAACAGCTAAAGGGAAGACTAGGTTGCTCTAACACCTTGGTTTTCATGTTGTGGTCTGCAGACTTCCCTGGCCTCTAAACTAATTAATTCCAAGGAATGTATAAAAAGTAACAAACCCAAACCAGCCTAGCAATTCATGTCCACTGCAGAGTTTGCATTTCCATATGGAGAAATGTTATGTATTCACAAATAAAACGACTCAACATCAGTGCTTTTATCTGTCCTTTCCACCATCTGACAAAATAATTACTTTTAAGACTGATGCAAATGCCTATTTATACAATACAAAACTATCTATTACATCTATTCCAGCTACTTCCCCCGCAACAGCCTAGAGCATAGTCTGGTGCCTTTGATACCAACTTTAAATTTCCCTTTGTCATTTAAAGATCTATTGTGGTTTAAATCTGGCAGGCAGCCAAACACCAGGCAGCTGCTCATTCACCCTTCCCCTTCCCCCACCCCGGGAAGAGGATGAGAGAATTGGAAGGGTAAAGGTGAGGAGACTCAGGTTGAGATAGAAGCAACTTAATAATTGAAACAAATTAAAATTAAAGTAACAATAATAATGATGATAATTATAATAATAACAACAACAGAACATACAAATAAGTGATGCAATTGCTCACCACCTGCTGACCAATGCCAAGCCCGTTCCCTGCTAGTGATCCCACAGGAGAAAAAATACTAAACTGCGATAGCAGAAGAGCCCTAGCTTCCCAGTCAACCCTCATCTATACACTGAGCATGATGTTGTATGATATGGAACATTCCACTGTCTCATTTGGGTTTGTTGCTCTGGCTATGCTCCCTCACAGCTTCTTGTGCACCTGCACACTAGCAAGGCATGGGAAATTGAGAAGTCCTTGATTCCATAGCAACAGCAAAAAACCACCAGTACATTATCAGCATTCTTCTCATACCAAATCCCATACTCAGTCCAAAACATGGCACTCTTCTAGCTACTAAGAAGAAAAATTATGTCTATCCCAGCCAAAGCAAGATCATAACTCACTACTGTACTTCCAGTTAATGCTATCTTTTTAAAAAAACAACTGAGTCAAGAAACAGTATTCTCATATAATTAACACATTATTAAAACCAAACAGATTTCTCAAGCTAGAAGTGTGTCTAGCTAGGTGCCTAGCTAGAAAACTAGAATAAGCACTAAGAAAGGCCAATAAAAAGTGAGAAGGGAGCAAGCTATCTAAAACAATTCTGATGAATGTCTCATTCCACATACAGTGTTAGTGGACAAATTTTAAGTCAAACACATTGCCAGTGCAAGTGATCAGTTTAAATATAAAAGCCTAAATTCCTTTTGTGGTTCAACTAAACACCATGCAGCTGCTTGCTCACTGCTCCCCCCTCCCACTGGGATGAGAAAGAGAATTGAAATAAAAAGTGAAACTCATGGATTGCGCTAAGAAGAGTTTAATAATTAAAATAAAATGTAGTAATAAGAATAAAATGTAATAACAATTGTAATGAAAAGGAAGGTAAAAAAAAGAGAGAGAAATAGATAAGTGATGCACAATGTAATTGCTCAACACTTGCTGACCAGCATTCAAGCAGCAATCCACCCCCGCTGGCCAACTCCTCCCAGTTTATATACTGACTGTGATGTTCTATGGTAAGGAACTTTAGCTAGTTCAGGTCAGCTGTCCCAGACATGCTTCCTCTCAGCTTATTCTGCACCTGCACACTGGCAGTGCACAGGAAACTGAAAAATCCTTAAGTGCTACTTAGCAACAACTAAAACATTAGTGTGTTGTCAACATTATTCTCACACAAAATCGGGAACACAGCACTGTACCAGCTACTAGGAGAAAAATGAACTCTATCTCAGATGAAACCAGGACAATTCCCAGTGTCCTTCTTTTTTTTCTTTTTCAGTGTCAGAACAGTTAACCAAATCAACTTACCATACAGGTACGAGAGTTTTCTCCTATGAATGAATCTCTTAGCACCTGAGTAAGTTTACTTGCTCTGAAGGGTGTATGAGGTTTATTTCGTCCTAAGGCTCTAATGCACTCCTGAAAGAACAAACAGCATTTTTCTTTAACATGTGTTGAATAAATATAATACAAATACAATTCAGAATCAGAAAATACATGCCTTATTTACATGGCTGTCCCCTAAAATATCATTACAATTTACCATTAAAGTTTGAATTCAAGAAGCATTAGGGTTTTACTTCTCATTAAGTTCAGTAGACAGGTAGAAACTTAAAAAGGACTTAGAAGACTAAACAGTTTCTGAATCTCATCCAAAATGTTTACATGTATTGCATCCAACAAGAACAACAAAACAAAACAAGAAAATCAGTATTGATCTTAATGTCCAGACTTACAGAGGTACAGAGCTAAACTAATATTTGCAATTGGTTGGAGAGTTCCAGTGAGAAATACCATACAGATGTAAATATTATTAACTTACTATAGAAATTACAGCAGCAACTAAGTGCAACAGTGCAAACCAAGATTGCACTAAACATTACTTATACCCACTGAAAGCTCTACCATCGGTTAATAAATTACTTCTTATGCAAAAAAATCTAAATTTCTGTGCTGCTGTCATCATCATATTTTGATCATTAATTCCAGTTTCTGCCTCTGCCTTATTGCTTGTGTATAGGCAACTCTTCAGACGCACAGCTGCTTCGTACAGAGTTAACAAGCCTACACATAGAACTTCTTCAAACAGCCACACTTCAAAAGCTTTTAAAATTAGAGTTTTGCTTTTTTAGCAGCACTAACAGAATGGCTTTTGTGTTACATGAACAGTTCTACAGTAGTTCAGATAATCCTCCAGCTGCAGCCATATCCCTGTGGCTTTTTGAGATTTCCTAGAAACACCTTCTTCCAAAAACCAGGCCAGAAACTGTGGGATGATAATCCAAGAAAGTATTGCAACTATGAAACAGCATAAAACAGAAGTAAAAATGGGGTCAAAATAAAACCGCCATGATACAGAGCTTTTCATCACAGCTCAGAAAAACAGGTAACAAAAATACAATACCACTTCCATGTAGAGACATTACAAAAATAACTTCCTGTACCAAAAATATAAGCAAATTAAGACATGACTAATATCAACCTGGAAATAGCACTCCTCAGAACATACTAGGTTAATTTGAATTTGACAGTAACTTCAAGGATGTTGAATGCAATTGGAAAAAGCTGTGTAATGTCTTTGGGAACATTTGAAAAATGGAAAACTAACATATCATTGAGCATATTGTATCTTCTTGTATCATTGTTTAGACCTCTTGAAGAACTCTACCTCTTTTTATTTTCCCTTCCCCATACAATTTAGATCACAGCCACTAGTATAGCCACAACAGAACCTTTCACTATAATTAAAAAAAAAATCAAGGAAATTAACTAAGTATACTGTAAGGGTATTGTGCTGAAGGCACTTGCCAGTACAAAATCTACAAGTAAGCTGAAAAACAACAAAAAAACCCCCAAAAAACCCAAAACAAAACAAAAAACCTCAAAACAAACCTGCTTTAAATTCCAATTTCAATTAAATTGCATTTAGAAACAAGTGATAATCATCAACACAGTGTTGCTAGCATTATTTCCTTTGATGCTAAATCCAAATAGGCCACCATTTTGGAACTGCCACTTCGATTTTTCAACATGCCATGAAATTTTGTAATGACACTTTATACGTTACAGTTTTGTGGTGTTTTCTAAGATCTGCTTAGAGTCAGACACAAGTCTTCTCCCAGGTTTATACTGGGGATAAAGTAAGCACTGATTGTGTGGTTCAGATTCTTTATATAAAACCACTGTGCTACTGTTAAGAGTAGTAAACCTAAGCCAAGCTAACCAACAACAGAAAGAAGATCAGACACATTCAAAACTTCTGTTGCCACAGTTGAGACCAAAAAACTACATTCCCTATTTAGACTGAACTTCCTTGAAGCATTATACAACAAGCAAAAAGAAGGGATATGAATATCTAAATAATATTTCTCAGTTCTCTTGAAGTATCCTGCATTAATGTATGAAAATATGTGAAGTGACTGTATCAATCTGCTACAAAGAACAGTAGTCAAAAATGGATTCTAACTTTCTAGGATTATTTTAATCTATTTGTTAGTTCTTTCTGGATTTGTTGCTTTAGTGACTTAAAGAACAGTAGTTCTTTTTAGTTCTTTTTAGTTCTTTTAAGTATGTCATAAAGGAAATTTTATTTTTTATTGTTAAAAAGAGAAGTAAATAACAAGATCAGTAAGAATATTTCCAGTTAGTAATTCAGACTTTGAGTACCAAAGTAAGTCATGGGGACTATTTTTTCTTTCTTTAAACTACATGCAAGTTGATAGCACAATGTTTCTGCAATGTTTCTACTTGATAATTACCAAGTGTTCCTTCAGGCATTTAGAGAAAAAATCAATACATTATTTTACCTGTCACATCAGTAGACAAAGTAGACAAGAAAAGCCTGCAAAAACACTTGCTTTAATAGTCATTGCTATTACATGTAGAAGGCGTCCACCTACTCAAAGGCAATGGAAACATTTCAGTTACCTTCAGTGCTAAAAGGCTCTTGTTAATTTCCGCACCTTCCAGTCGTGTCTGCCTATCTGCACTGGAAGTATCTGCTCCTCTTTCATTGCCAGCCAAATCAATCAGAGAAAATTTACCATGCAATTTCCCTTTCCTTCTGAGAATAATCTGAAACACTGCATGGCTCCGAGATGAGTGTGCATTTGCAGATGTCTGGCCAGATGTCCTTTAAAGAGAAGGAGAGAAAGGAAGGACATGTGAACAGACAAAGGACCATACATGTTAAGCACACTAACATCAGCCATTTTTTTTCTGGGCAGAGTCCTGTATTTTCTTACATCTGTTGACAGCATGTTTAATGTTCTTGTGGATACTAGAGGTAGAACCCTAATAACTGGATGCACATAGTACAGTTATACTTCTTCCATCTCTTCAAACAGGAATGGAAGATTAAAAGCAAGAATAATCAGAACTTCAGAGATTTCACATTACCAAACACCTTACATGTAAAATGCTGATAGCACTTTTATCTGATCAGGCAGCAGTCTATGCACAAGGCTAATTTTAAAAATAACGAAGATGGATTCTTAAAAGAAAAATCTTATATTTAACCTCTGTCGCTATATATCAAGGCCTTTTAGAGATGAAGGACCTGGCAGTATTCCAGATTATAAATGATGTGAATTTAAACCACTAAGCTGCTTACATAACGCATGCAGTTCATATCCTGTAGAAAAATGAGTTATTTCTCTCTGGGAGACAAACAAACTCTGAACATCTTTATTTAAAAGGTGGGCAGATTCATTACTTGCAGGATCACAGAATCATTACAGTTGGAAAAGATCTCTAAGATCACTGTGTCCAACCATCAACAAGAAGTGTCCTGAAGAGCCTCATCTACAGGTTTTCTGAATACCTTCAGGGACAGTAACTCCACCATCTCCCTGGGCAGCCCCTTCCAGGGTGCCAACTACTCTTTCAGTAAATAAATTCTTCCTAGTACCTCATCTAAACCTTCCCTGCTGCAACTTCAGGCCATTTTCTCTAGTCCTGTCATTACTGACTTGAGAGAAGAAGCAGCACCCACCTCACTACAACCTCATTTCAGGTAGTTACAGAGAGTGATAAGCCTTCTCCTCTCCAGAGCAAACAATCCCAATTCCCTCAGCCTCTCCTCACAGACCCTGTTCTCCAGACCCTTCACCAGCTTGGTTGACCTTCTCTGAACTTGCTCCAGCAACTCCATGTCTGTCTTGTGGTGAGGGGCCCAGAACTGAACACAGTACTCAAGGTGTGGCCTCACCGGTGATCAGTACAGGGGCATGATCACTTCCCTTCTCTGCTGGCCACACTGTTTCTGATATAGTCCAGGATGACATTGGCCTTCTTGGCCACTTGGGCACACTGCTGGCTCATGTCCAGACAGATGAAATTTCCACCCAATTTGGTGACATCTACAGACTTGCTGAGGAAACATCAGTGCCCTCATCAACTTAGATAGCTGATAAAGAACAAGACTGGCCCCCAAAACGGAGCCCTGTGGGATGGACACAACTGGTGATCAGCCACCAACTGCATTTAACTCCATTCACAATTGCCTGGGCCTTGCCATCCAGCCAGTTTTTAACCCAGCGAAGAGTCCACCTGTCTATGCCATGAGCCACCAGTTTCATTATCAGAATGTTGTGGGAGGTGGTGTCAAAGGCTTTACTAAAGTCCCAACAGACAACAGCCACAGCTTTTTGCTCATCCATTAGGCTGGTCACCTGCTCACAGAAGATCAATTTGGTCAAGCAGGACCTGCCTTTCCTGAACCCATGCTGGCTGGGCCTGATGCCCTGGCTGTCCTGCACTTGCCATGTGAGCTCACTCAAGATGAATCTCTACATAATTTTTCCGGGTACAGAGCTCAG
>JANHGN010013798.1:0-25173 GCA_024605025.1 Megaceryle maxima
TTACTGTGAGTTTTGTCTATGTAAGAAATGAAGATCAGAATTATTGTTTGAGAACAGCTTAGTTGTGTGGTCACATGAATAGTTACTTAACAATTCTTAAAATTTACTGATTGTTACACTGGAAGTCTATTAACTGTTGTATAATTCCTGTTTTTACCTTACAGTAAAATATTTAATAGATTAACAGTAGATATTCTTGATATAATGTAATATAATTAATCATTGGTTCTACAAACACAGTATTTTTAGAAAGCTAATGTGGAATAGTAGCCTTGATTGTCAAGTTTTAGGTCACAGTTTAGAAAGAAACCCTCCAGAAAAATAATCTTCAGGATATTTAAAGTAGGAAAAAAACCCACCAACCAACCAACCAACCAACCAAACAAAAAACCCCAAAACAACCAACCAAACAAACAAAAAAAAACCCCAAAACCCAAACAAACAAACAAACAAAACCAAAAAAAACAAACAAAAAAAACCCCAACCCCTCAAACCCACAGGAGGGAAAACATCCAGTGCAAACGATTAGGAAACAGCATTTGTAGACTAATTAGTATTGGGGGTTTTTTTTGTGTTTTGGTTGGTTTGTTTGTTTTTTGGGGTTTTTTTTTGTTTGTTTGTTTAATTGTGTTTTGTCTCAAACACCGTAGAAGTGAAAGAGCCCTTCACCCCAGGAACCTTCATTTTGTTAGCTAACTTAACATGCTATGTATTTGCTACTTGAAAAACAGAAAGAAAGAGGATGATACAGTGATTTTAAAAAGCACCATTTCTGTAGAAAATACATTACCATCCTTTCATATCCACTGCATCTAGTACATCCCAATTTTAAGACTGGGATGCCATGACTGGGGGAGCAGTTGGTAACACATGAATGAAAGGGTGCTATCACGGGGGACCTATACCAAAAAAAGAACCTTATGAAATTCAAGAGGGACAAAGACAAAATCTTGCCTACAGGCAGGAAGAACAACAATACAGGCTGAGGCTTGACAGAGGAAGCAGCTTGACTAGAAAACAGGGGGAATTCCTTTTGGTAGACAGTGAAATGAATGTGATCCAGCAGTATGCCCTGGCAGCAAAGATGGGCAACAATAGTTTTGGCCAATAGCACAGCCAGCTGACTAAGAAAAGTGATTATCTACAACTACTCAGCACTTGTTAGACCATGTAGGTGATACTGTGTACATTTTGGGTCCCCCACATACATAACTTAAAAACTGATAAACTTAAAAAAATGCAGCATATGCCACCAAGATTTTCAGACACTGGAGGACTTGCCTTGTAAGAAGAAGCTAAGGATCCATGGCTCAGCCTGGAGGAGAAGCTGGCTTGGGTAGGACCTAAGAGCAGACCCCCAGTATCTATGAGGAGTGTATCAAGAAGATGGAGATACAGAATGGTGTGAGGCAGGAAGATGCAACACGACATAAATTGAAACAAGAGAGCTTGTGCCTGGATAGAAATGTATGGATATGTAGAATATAGGTACATTCAACTCGGGATAGAGATAAAGGAAGTAATACATTAAACAGCCAGACATAGACCCTAAGGAACAGTAGATAACAGAAATAATGACAAGGCCCAGAGCTCTCAAGGCACTGAAGGAGTTACTGAAAGCCTTGAGGAGGTTCATACAGACCTGTATAACTGATAAAAAGAAAGGGAAAGAAGACAATTATGTCACTTTTAAGTAATGAAAAAACTTCATAGGTAATATTTAAGGGTGCTTGTAGGATTGTGAAAAACATTGGATGTTTACAGGAAGGACCAACAACAATAAAATAGAGGGATAAAGTTGGATCAGGAAGGAAAGAAGAGTGGGTAACTGAAAAGAATAAACAGGCTGATAATGAGTACCCTTAACTAACCAAGCCCTGTGAACGATCGCCACAATCTGTCCTGTCTTCTTTTGAATCTCTGTTCCCAGGTACTTTCCTAGGTAAGGGTTCTCTCTGTGTGTGCATGCACATGCACATGCACATGTGTGCTGCTCTTAACAGCTGTGTGTATGTATACTCTGTGTGGTTTTCTGTGGTTGAGTGTCTGTAATTGTGTATGCATTTTGGAAATGTGCTGATCCTTGCTATTAGACAGACCTATAAGTGGGAGCAACAGCTGAATCTTAATATCCAATGAATGTGATTACCTTAACAGTAAAACAAAACATGCTTCACCATGAGGACTGTCAGGCTCTGGAGAAAGTTGCCAACGGAGGTTGTCCAAAATCCCTACTCAGAAGTTTTCAAGACCCAACTGGACAAAGCCCTGTCGAGTTTCTCTGGCCTTATAGCTGACACTGCACTGAGAAGGAAACTGGACTGGAGATGTCTTGAAGGATTTTCTGACCTGAACTATCCTACAGTTTATATGTAATAATACTATGATTATTATTATAAGGAGAAGACCAGTATGAGTTAAAATCATCTCAGGTTAGCTTGATCTGTAGGGTTAAACCACCATTTTCCTGAAGTATTACCTGAAGAAAAAGATGTATAACAGGATGAAGTATATGCTAGGAAGCTCAGAAAATGCCTTTTGATTAATTACCAGTCCTTTTATATACTTTTATATACCAGTAACTATTTTTTACAAACTTACTTCTGCTATTCTCAGCAATCCCCAATTCAAAAAAAGTGGAAGTGAAAAGGGAAAGGCTCTACACTTTCATACTTAAGCTTACAGAAGTCCATTCATGTCTATTCATTCTGTGATTTAAAGTGTTTATGACAAGTAAACATGAATTTGACTTGTGTTAGATAATTTGGACTAAATGACTACCATTCCAATTGTCAAATATACAACTTTGTTCAGCTATAAATTTGTATTCCTACTGTAATAATAAAAATCTCAGGTTGTCTTGAGTGAATACAGAAATGAATTGCAGTGATTCAAGTGTATTGAATGTGACAAAGTTTTTTGCACCTATCCTGTAAATGTACCAAGTTAAAGCAGTAGTACATCCTTATTTCTTAATAATAAACTATGTACCACTAATCATTCTAGAATGATTGTTAAAGGTTAAATCATCAGACAGACTTGTTACTGAATATCTTTCCCAGGTGAGAATGTCTTTGTAACGGTGTCTGTAATTCTCAATTTAGAAACAAAATGAATATTAATTCTTCCTCAATTTTGACACTATAGATTTGCAATGACAATGGCTTCCTTTCACTATAAAGGTTCAGGCACCCTGCTGGAGCAATTTGGCACAGCTCTGGTAAAGTCAGTGGAGCAATATAAAATTGCTTGAGCTGGGGATATGTTTCCTAAGAATAGGAAAAACCCAGCTGTATCATAGATTGACTTTTGAATACAGTTAAGAACAAAATCCTTCATATATGCACAAAAAATAGCCACCAACTGGAAAAACACATTTTCAAGACCGAATTGATTTCTGAATAGCATGTGTTAAAATAAAAACAATACATATGTTAGGTAAAATTAATAAGAAAAAAAAAAAACAAAACAAAACTTTTTTTTTTTTTTTTATTCCTGTGACAAAATACAAATACCTTCCAAAAAAGCACTTTAGTCTTTTCTATGATTATTCATAATTATATTATTTACTTTTTATTATTATTATTATTTCCAAGGTTTCCTGTTGCTTTGTCTGGGTGGAAAAGGGGGACAGTTATTTATTATAAAGGAGCACAGAATGGAAAAACCAAAGAACCCATTAAATAAACATCTAAAACCTTATTTTTAAATTATTTTAAGGGATATAGATCATGAAGGAGGCTTGAATAACTTCCCTAAATTATTTAATCTATGACAGAAATGTGCTTTGAAATAATCAGATTGGAAAAGTTGTTTAGGTGATATGTATTATTGTTCCTGCACATAGGTTTGTTTAAAGTGTTTGTTCATATCTGTTACATGGTAGTGATACCACTACAAAAGATTAATTTCCTTTCTACTAAAACCTTATATTACATCTATGACCAAAGTGGCTTAACGCAATATTGTTAGCAACCATCATCATAATAATAAGTCTTAATTTATAGCTGTCCAGACCTCAGACCTTCTTGGCATCTTAGAAGAAAGAAGAAAACATGACTTTTCAATTAAAAAATCAAGCATTTGTAAAAAAAAAGTAATCCCACATAGTCACAACCTATATCTATAAAATGTTAAAGTAACCAAGAAATTAAATTTAAATACATAGAAAAGAGTATTGGGGTGTGTATTTGGGACCTAAGCAATGCACAGAATTGTCCGAAGATGCAATCAGTTTTCATCTAAACATATTCTTTCATTATGTTTTATTTAAATTTTTCTTCTTGTCACTTTGATAGTTAATTTTGATATGGTAATGTCTCAGCAAGGAACTTGATAGGTAACATTTAAAGAGCTTTGTATCTTGATCTCTGTCTGGAACCAAAAGTCTATATAACTTTCTAATATCATTTCAAATAACCAAAGTCTGAAAGATGACTGAAGTATGAACCATCATACCCAGAGAAGTCCTTTATGTTCCTCAGTACCACAGTTACAATTTATAGACTTGCGTTATTCTGCTTGTATTACATTTGATGGGCAGGGAGAATGGGCACACCATAAAGCAACACTGCTGCCACACATGATTTTATTAGGAGAATGAGTATTGCGGTGGCAAAGCTATAACTCAGGTTAAGGATCTGTCTCTTTAAAAAGCACAACTGTCCATACAAATAAGTCATCAGTGCTAGTCCACACCAACTAATTTGTTACTTAAGCTTAAACCATGACTGTTTGTGCCAGATGACTATGTGTGAATATATGTGAAATGCAAAATTTGAAGTAGTTTCAACAATAAAAAAAAAAGTAAGACTTTTAGATGTCTCCCTGTTTGGAACTGTACAAATATTTTTTTGCCAGTTTAGTTTAAGCTTTTTGAGGCCTAACGCTGGAGACCACATAGTGTAGGTTAGCCCAGACAAGAAAATGCTGCCATAATAGTAATGTAATGGTAAATACTGAAGTGAAGAAATTAAGATTTTAGACATAAATGAAAAGATAACAATCTGTAGTAGAAGTAGACAAAATCCATTTCTCTGTGATTAATCTCACCGTACTTCCAGATACATCTTTGCCTGTACCCATGTACAGTAATTGTATGAATTTTGATTCAATTCAATTTGTTGTGAATTATAGGCAGAAGTGTTGAAGAAATGAGAAAGCATTTATAAGCAAAATGCATATTTTGATAGCAGCGTTCTACCATACAGTTTGCAAAATAGACTAATTTACTTTTTCCAAGGGAAAAAAGAAATTATGTAAATTATTATTATTCAAAAGCTTTTAGAAGGAATCATTCCTCCTCTCCTTTTGTGTCTTCTCTCTTCCACCCTGAACTTTTCATAGTCAAAGTAGCATCTCTCTGGGTATCTCTAGAGCACAACAGCAGCTGAAACTCTAAGGTTTTAGTCCATTACTATAATAATGTTAATAATATTATATTGAAACATAATATTATAAATTAATTTTCTTGGTTGAACATGGAATGGTCACTCAGCAAAAACAATGCTGGCATTTATTATTGTTTTGATTTATCCATTTTTATTTTTTTTTCAAGATAGGTAGGAGAAAGCTTTTGAAGCAAGATCATCAGTAAAGAAGTATACCATGGGAAAAAAAACTTGAGGAAAACACTAAAAATTACAAGACATTTTTCACTGACCCCTCAATGAAGTGTCACAGTGACACCATCTTTGCTTGGGGAACATCTGTGGCTGGAGGTTTATGACATAGCTATAATGCCACTTGTGCCCTTTTGTTTTGCTGACATTATGTTTCTTTGCTGCTACAAACAAACCTAAAATCCAGTTTCTCCTGTCTATACCCTTTGAAATCACAAAGAACTCAAAATACAAGCAAAATCTAAAAAGGTTTCAAGTGAAAAGAAGAAAATTTTTGAAATAACGATTTGTTTCCTCAAGATAATGTCATAAACTGGATTAGAGTATGAATAATGGCTCATTTAAGTATGTATTTTGTTGATGTTTTTTTGCTTTTTTCTTTTCTCTTTCCAAAAAGACATTTAAATGTGTCACCTACTGATTTTGTAAGAAAGCTTTGTTTCTGTTAACATATATTCTGACTGTAGTTATACCATTTCATGCTAAGCTTGTTCATATCAAATCAGTTAAAATGCTTTACATTTATGATTACCCCATTTTTTTTTCTATTACAAATAGAGGATACATTGCATACTTCACATACCACTGACAGGATCATTACTAGGAAAGCATAACAGGAACACTCACAAATTGTAAGGGAGAACTACAGACTAAAGGTTAGATGCTGCTTGTAGGATATTACTGTGTAGAGACAGTAGGAGTGATTAGCTGTTTTCTTGCTTTTTTTCTTGCCAAGAAATATGTTTTTAGTATTCATTGGAGAAGATTAAGATGTGGGGCAAAAATGTGTGGGATGCAAAAGAATCTGTTCAGCTCTGATTTTGTCCTGCTCATCAAAGCACAAAGGGTTGCCAGGAAAAAAAGAAGAGTTTATTCAGAGATTAAAACTGAGTAATAAACAAAACATGGTGACTCTTGGTATAAAAATTAGTTCCCTTTTGGCACTGCTATGGTAGTGCGTTTATCCAGGGGGGTATAGCTTTGTTCAAGACAGAATAAAATCAGTCAACAATCCCAATGATGGAAGAGATGGATTTCATTTTCTTTTTTTTTTTGTTCCCCTTAAGAAAAAAAAAAAAAAAAAAAAAAAAATTTCTTGTCCTGGTTTGAGTGAAAACAGAACTAATTCTGTTCAGTGATGTTGCTTTTCAGTTCAGTACTTCTAACTAACATAACTTTCTGAAGTTAGCAGCCTGTTTTCACAGACAGTGTCTGCTGTGAGCAGTGATAATACCCCGTGTTTAGAGTTACTACCAAGGATTGATATGCAGACCAAGGTCACTGCCAGATCTTGTGTACCACATTGGGGGGTGCAGGAAAATGAAAGGCTGCACCTGTAGGGAGGAGTGGACAGGGCAGGTGACCCCAAACTGACCAACGAGGTATTCCATCCCATATACGTTATATTGGGTATAAAGCAGACGGATACGAAAGGTCTATAGGGCTTCTTTTTCCCAGGCTCTTCTTCCCTCTTGGACTGCTTCCTCGGAGTATCCAAGAAGGACTCTGTCCATTCTGCCTTTGATCCTGTGTTCCTGAATCCAGTAGCAGAATCCAACTCCTGAACAGCTCCTGTCTGCTGCAGGGCCCAGTCTGGGACCCCCGGTGCCTGCTCTATAACATCAGTGGTGACGGTGATGTAATTCCCACCAGGGGGGTTGGGTTCTATACTGGTTTTTTATATATTTGTACATACTTTATTTTTTTTAATTATTATTATCATTAAAGCTATTCTAGTTTCCTTTTCTAATTGCCAAGTCTCCCTTATTCTTTTTATCTTCCTCTTTGTGGAGGGAGGGGGGTTAACAGAGAGTGTCTGTTAGGTCTAAGGGGCCTCCCTGACACTAAAGCGTGACATTTCTCTACACCATGAAAATCTTCCTTTATGAAACAGTTATGTGACAGACAAATGAAAACTTGAATCAAAATGAAAGAATCTGTGTACCAAAACAGGAGTGAGTCTACAGCACTGAATGTTTACCAGACTTCTACCTAATTGTATAAGATGTTACAATTAAAAGTGAAGTAAACAGAGGCATCTGGTGTCTTTCTCTAAATCAACCACATTCAGTCTATTCCACTCTAAGGTATTAAGTATTATTAGGTATTATTATCATTAAATCATATGGTTAAGATTCCTAAAAAAGAACCAATAGCTATCTCCAAAGTAATATTAATTGAATGCCTTCTCCCGTAAAGATTCCTCTCGAAAGTCAGAGGAAATCCTTTGCATTTCCCTGAAGATATTTTCTTTAATAAGTTTTTAGTAGTTAATGCTTTATTGAATTATTGGAATTACTGAATTCTGAAATGTGTTCTCTTTTCTGTCCTTTAACAATCTCAGCTTCCAAATAATGAGTATGGAGACCTACTCCTCTGGTCTTTATTCCTTCACTATGTCAGTGATCCCTGAAGCTACTGACAATTGAATGTCTTTTGAGCTCCAGATCTCACTTTTGAGAGCAACAGTATCTTTGAGAATTTATGGAGAAAAAAGATCAGGTTAACAGGATGTTTAAATATCAATTCTTAATAAAAAGACATCTTCAAGTTTATTACAGTCTTGCAGTAGCACTCTTTCACCTCCTTCAGCCTGCTGACTATCAGTCTTTCTTATGTTTGGTGAAGTTCTTGTGATCACTCATTTCTCAGTGAAAAGGCTTTCTGAAAATGCCATCAAGCACCAATGCATCTGACTGACCAGAGCCTCCCAGAATTCGACAGTAGTGGTAGGAAATTCAGCAATGGGTGCTCCTGCCAGACAGGACATGCTAAGAACATGTGGCTACTTTGGATTGCTAACAATGCAGAGAAACAAATGTGAAAGTGAGCTTTTATAGCACTTCATACTTCTTATATTTATTTTACTGGAAAATAAAACCTTATAAAAAGGTGAAAAAAAGAAAATAGTAGAACTAGCTGGCATGTAAATACAACAGCATTAGAGGAGAAATAAATAAGAGTCTAAGGTCTTTCAGTTACAAATGAAAGGAGGAAAAAAATATTAAAATTTGCCAACTGAACCTGCTGGCAATAATTAGATTGAGGTTACTGAGAAAATGAAACACTATTTTTTTTTACTTCAAATTTTAATTCATAAAACAGTTACTAATCTTGTTCATTAGACCTGCTGGCCAGAGCCACGTGCTTGGCTGTTGGTTAGGAGTGCTGTGCTGCCTACATTATGTCTCGGGACTCTTAAAAGTGTCTTCTGGTTTGTGTTCTTAACAGAGGTAGAACCTGATCTCAAATCATGGACCAAGTCCTCTAACTTTGAAAAACTATGAGTACGGTTCATGCTCTAATTATTGTACTTAGGTCCACTCCTTAGGATAGGCTTTGATTATTTGTTCGGTATTTAGTTGTTTTTTAATGATGTGAGAGCTTAAAAAAACAAATATTGTAAGAACAGCAGAGTCCCATGGAGAAATGCCAGAACAGTGGTGAAGCTCATCCATCCACTGGTTTTATTTATGGGTTTTATTTGTTTCTCCTGATACAAATCAGGAGAATTCAGGAGTTCAGATTACTCAGATTTCTCACCTGACAGGTTAAAAACCTCTTTCAGATTGAGTCCTGTTTCTGGTTGCCAAATTTGCTACCACACAGAAATTACTGGTCAGATTGCCTTTGTAGTGCATCATCAATCCTACAGTAGTTTATGGCCACAGAAATAGAATTCAAGGATAGGCTAGTATTTTTCATTTCAATGACTTAAAGAATTAGATGGTCAGTTAATCTCAAAGTAATAGAGTTCTGTACTGGGACATTTCTTTTCGTATAGGAATACCTTGCCAATAAAACTCTTAAAATTGCTATCATTTATGCTGTCTGAAAGACTGATTTGTCATTTGAGTCAAGATTATGTAGCTCAACATATTTTCTGTAGTCATTAAAAGAAAATAAAATTGGAAATAAAACCCACTTCCAACTAAGAATCTCCAGAAAACCACTGCTTGCCCTAAAATGAGTTTGGTTTATTCAAAAAGCAGTGACATTCACACAGGAAAAATAGATTGCACACTATTCTGTTGTATCTTAAACATGAGTGGAAGGGAGACTCCTTGGTACAAACTCCTTAACCTTTTATCTATTTTCCAAGTTAGAGAAAGACAGACACATTTATAGATACAGGTCTACATATACATATATGTTGCCCTGAGAGGAAGTAGATGTCCCATCCCTGGAAACATTCAAGGTCAGGTTGAATGGGGCTCTGAACCACCTGATTTACTTGAAGAAGTCTCTGATAACTGTAAGGCGATTGGACTTTGAAAGGTCCTTTCCAATGCAGACATTCTGCGATTCTATGATACTATGATTCTGTATATGAAAAGTCAGTTTATACTGTAGAATTTTGTCTCCTGTTCATTTTTAAGGCTGGTATTTGCTGGAGTCATTAGTAATAATTAGGAGTGGGATTAATTTTTCCTAACTTTAGTGTCCTAAAGATATAAACTGTATACCAAGACTCTATTTATAATCACTGAATAAAAGTAAACACCTGCAAAATCTGACTCTTCTTTCTTAACATCCTGACTAACCTAAGAGAAATTAATCACATTCTTTGGGAGCCCGTTTCTCTTTTTCAGTAGAGACAACCAGAACAGATATCTTAGATCAAATGCTTAATGCATAGCTCATTACAGTTAAGTAAGAAGATTTGCATATTGAAGGTCAAAAGTTCTTCCCGGGGTCTCTTACATATTAGAGATTTGTAATTTGCAAAGGCTGTATTAAATCCAAATCAATATCATGATGGCTAAATAAAGATGTAGACAGTTAACATTATACAGCCAGTGTGAAAAATGGCTGTAGTTTAGTACTATCATGGGCTGGTTTCAAATTAATGATTAAAAATTAAGTGGGTGAATTGCAGTTTAGATGTTCCAAATCAATCTGTCCATGCCAAGAGTTTGACATTTATTATTGCAAAATTCCTGCAGGAGCAAAGACTTGAGATACTTTCTAATATTACTTATTGAATGGTAAAAAATCCAATGCATTCAGTGACCTTGTTTCACTGATCATAAATTAACAAATACTTAGATGCTCAGTGTGCTGGGAATTTTGCCCCATAGAACAAAAAACAGTTGTTTGAGGACTTGTTTGCTAATAAAATCGATAAAATATATCACTATTAATCACCTTGTACTTTTGGCTTGCTGCTTTCCAGAAAGGACCTTTGGCTGTTTTACATTGGTGACAGTTTCAGATATTGATTGAATAACAATACATATTCATATATATGCATGTGTGTATCTCTTTATATATGTCTCACCATTTATTCACTGCTTCATGAATCAGTAAGATTCTTAAAGTTATACACTGTGATATCATCTGGAAAACAATTCAGTTTACTTCATGTTTAGAGTATGTGTAAATATGATGATATTGCAGTTAAAGCTGTTTAGTTTAAAGTTGTTTAATATAAATTCATCCAGGACACCTCTTTTGTGAATTGACAGAAGATTCCAGGGGATGAGTTATCCTTACTCTTTCTATAATGTCGTGGAGGAGAGGGGCCATCTTCTGCGGGTGCTTGTTTCTCTCCACTGACTAGATAGGGGGAAGCTAGATAGCTACCTGAAGATTAGATGAAGTTGTACTAGATTCTTAACTGCCACAGAATCTATTCCAACTCTAAACCTCTGCTATGATTTTCTTTTTGATCTGTTGTCAACTAACTCCTCAGCCTATTTACTCAGAATGGAAGCATGGGCAGTCTCACATACATCTCTGTACTTCTAATAGAATTGGATGTAAGTTTGTAAGTGTCCCTGACAATTTAGAAAAACAATGTTGGCTGGTGTGGACCAAAAACCCTTGACCCTGCGGTCACTGTCTGTTCACAGGGTAATTTTCTTGCTGGCTGTTTTTTTTAAATTCTGGGGCGATGGTTCACTGTTGACTCAAATGGAGTAGTAAGCCCTACAGAATGACTAACACCTGGTGTTTTGTTTGGGAACCTGCCATGTAAGTGTTCAAACACAGACCAAACCTCATCCTGATTAGCTCTTCTGAGGTGGCACTATAGTGATGCCATAGGCAAAAACTATATGCTTGCCAGATATAACTTGAACATGTGTACTGCTAGGTAAGACTTCCAATGCTGAAAACAAAGAGCTCTATTGCTTGACCCAAAGGAGACTTTTTGTGATAGGGGGTCTGTCAGATTGCAGCCAGTTATTAGAAAACAATCTAGTTCTATGAAGACAGAGTAATTGTTCTGGATAGGGTTTCAAACAAGGCTAAGGAAGTGAGTCACTCAGCCCACTTGAAGAGTGAATGGAAGCTGGAGCCCTGTTTCCTGAGACATCTTTGAAATCCTATCTTATGTTACAGTATGGCTATTATCCAACCTTAACTTGGGACATTGAAAGGGTTTTCGTTCTCTTTTTACTTTCCTTTTTTATGCCAAATTAAAAGTATAGGGACATGAAATGCATTTATACCAAAGCAAATTTCAACTGATTTATCCATATAAAGAGGCCTTGTAGTAGGTATAATTATATACTCACTTTAAGACTTTTTTCTACCACCTGAGTAGTATGAAGCAACCTTTGTGGAAATCAGATTCAGATCTACAGTTTCCAGAGAGCACACAGGTTGTGCTGCTCAACCCTGCTGCTGCAAAGCAGAAAGAGTTCTGCTTCAGGCAACAGGATTGCCTCACTACCCAAACAAACTCTTCAACCTGTCTGCATCTTTAAAACCTCCATTCTACCTGAGAACATTATGTCACTATCCAGAAAGACCATTTCAGTTTTTGAGAGAGCTCTTTTCATCCTGATGAATAGAAATACAAAGATAGAAAAGAGAAGAGGGGTCCAGAAGAGGTGCTCAGGTATGCTTTCTCAAAAAAAATCATGCAAATTATAGGAAAGTATAACTCAGCTAAGAGTTTCTTATTTTTCTTAACACAGAATTTAAAACTGGGAGTAGACCTCTTTAGGAAAATATCCTTAATTACTGTAAAATAATTATTTTTTTTTAGGAATGCAGAGTGGTTTAGGAAGCATTATAAATTCAAGCTGGATGTGTTACTTCTTCCAGAAGAATACCATCTGGGTTAAGGGAGCAAAGTGAGATTTTATTTTTGTTTTTAAAAGGAAATTACTTTATGTTATGACTCATCAGAACAAGTTAATTTTCCTATTATCATGTTTTAGCTTTAAGCAATAATTTTATTTTAAAATCCATAACAATACATCTGGGTTGCATTCTGGAAATGAAGCTGATCTTAAAATATGACCTGAGGCATTTGAGCAACAAAAAAATCCCTTTCCCTTGTATTTGAAAGTAATGAACATCAATGCACTGCTTTGACCTGTAATAGCACTATAGGACACCTATAAGCAATTTCAATAACATTAATTAATTTTCCTGAATTTCCAAAGCATAGGTAGAGACTTTATTTAACCTCTTTTAGAATAGAATAACAATTAGAAACAGCTTGAACAACTTTCCCAAAATGTTGGAAAACACTATTTGCAGAAGCAGACTCAAAAAAATCTCTTTTCAGGTATATATAATCGCGAGTTCCTCTTGTTGCTCTTACCTTTATGAAGGAATGTGTCCTTTCAATTAACCTTCTTTCATGAATAAAAAATAAGCTTTGCAACCTCCTCATGTATCTGCATTGAGCTGCTCTTGAGAGATTTGTGAAGATCACTGTATCTCCCCAAAGTTTTGAAAAAATCCCAGCTTGTCATGAGAATGTTTGGCCTTTGCCAGTTACCCAGGTACTCAATATATCACCTCACTGGCTTCCTGACATGCAAATAAAACAGTGTGACTTTATATTTCCTTTTCCAATTACTCACAAACTAATTTAAACTGCAAGCATTTTTTTATTTTCCCAAATGACAAGTGTATTAGCTAAGACTGTCAACGTAGCTGCCAGCTCCCCAAAGCAAACCCAGCACACTGTGACCTCATGCATGCAGCATGCAAGGCTGACTATGAGCAGGGGGCTCCTAGGAAATAGATGTGAAGCCTGGGCCCTGTCTCAGCTGCCTTGGTAAGTATGTTTTATGATAAACTTTATCTCATTAAGAGAGGGAAGGGGGAAATCTTGGTCAAAGCCCAATTCTAGAGCTTATGTTGAGACTGAACTTTTCTGCTCTCCGAGTCTGCCATATTAAATTAGGGAGAATAAAGCCGGCTGCTTGCCCAATTATTTATAAAATCACAGGAAACTTGGAATGACTTATTAAGGATGGAAATAGTTCTCTTTCCTCAGAAATGGATCTTGCTTTGCCAAGATATACAGTGACTGACTGTATGTAAAAGTGGTGCACAAATACCTTTCACACTGAAGGTTATTAAAATATACCTGGTCCCGTTTATCAGCACTTGAATAATATGCGTGCACCCACACTGTGATACATAATCAAATTGCTTCAGGGAGCCCTGCTCAATATTTTGAGGGGCAGGAACAGATCTAGAAATACAAAACCAAAAATAAAATTAAAACACAGATCAGCATGCTTGTTGTATCTTTGATTGTTTCAATGAGCCTTTAGCATGGACTTTGACAAACATTTTAGTACAAGTTAATACACCCTGACCACATAGGCTTTTCATTAAAAATAAAACAGTTAAGTCTTTCCCCTTGAATGCTACCAGAATAGATCTTGGAAAAGCAGGACAGTTTTGGGAGGGAGAAAATGTAGTCTGATAGCCATAGCAGGAAAGTTCATGTTGGATATAATTTCAAACTCAGTGACCATAAGGCTATTTATCCCACCTCCCTTTTCCAGCACCCTTTCAGATAACAAAACTGACTTACAGATGCTATGAACCAATCTTTATCAAGGGTTTTGATTCAAGAAGCTTGAATATCTGATTTCTGAAGAGGACTAAAATGGGAAAATAGCAACTGGTATTTGAAAGGGAGCTTTGTAGGATGAGTGGGATGGACAGGAACATTTGTCTTGAAATCCCAGTAATTCTTGCTGTGGTAAATATCTGACAGGTAATTCACAGTGAAAATCTGAGAGAGGAAGATGTAGGAATCTGACCTTCATGGATGAAATTAAATTCATTCACTCCTTTCAAAAAATTTCCCAATACTACAACTGTCTGCATTTCAAAAACTGTATTCCAAGGAGCACAAATTTGGACCTCTGCATGACTGCCCACATTAGACTGTAATAGCAATTGCAACATGATTGCAAGTCTGTATGATTGTAAGGAAGTGAGAGAAAGAAGAGACTGACTTGAATATCAAGAAATATATTAACTAAGAATTTTTTTCCTTGTTACATGCAACTGCTCTTTCTGAACTGTCTGTACAAATAAAATTACTATTGTTGTAATGTATTGTAAAATTACTAATGTAATATTGGTCTTGTCACTGCATGTCTTGCTTCATTTACAGGTAGCTTTATGAAACAGAAAATCTTGCTCGGAGATCTAAGGTTCACTGTCATTTTTGTGGATAAAATGAACAAAACAAAATATGTGTGCTTTTTTGACTTTCCTGTTCCTGCTAAAGCTGGTAGAGGCAGGGAAGGCTCACAGAATTTAGAGCAGAAGGAGACCAATCCGCTATTTTTACATTTGATCTGCTAAATATAACTTTTCCTGGGGCTACTAAAGTCCTTTAATTTTGGCACTGACCTTGAGTTCTTTGAAATAACTGGGAATTCAGATTCTTCAGTTTTCAAGTTATTTGGTGCCCATTTGGCAACACTAGAATCTAACCTCCCTCATTTAGATACTCAGAAGAGAAAGGTACTGCACAGTTCACCTAGGGCAGGTTGCACAGGAACATGTCCAGGTGTTTTTTTTCTGAAAGTCTCTAGAGAAGGAGACTCCACAACCTCTATGGTCAGCCTGTTCTAGTGCTCTGTCACCCTCAAAGGAAAGAAGCTTTTCCTTATGTTGAGGTGGAACTTCCTGTGTTCCAGTTTGTGTTCACCGCCCTTCAGCCTATCACAAGGCACTACTGAAAAGAGACTGTCCCCATCCTCCTGACAGCCACCTTTCAGATATTTATAAACATTGATAAGATCCACTTTTCAGATATTTATAAACATTGATAAGACTCCTACTTAGTCTTCTTCATGCTAAACATCCCCGGTTATCTCAGCCTTTCCTTGTAAGAGAGATGTTCCAGTTGCTTAACCATCCTTGTAGCCCTCCATTGGACTCTCTCCAGTAGTTCCCTGTTTCTCTTGACCTGAGGAGCCCCAGAGCTGGACTCACTAGGGCAGATTGAGGGAGGAGAATCTTCCTCAAACTGCTGATCCCACTCTTCTTAATGTATCCCAGGATAACATTGGCCTTCTTGGCCACAAGGGCACATTTCTGTCCAGTTGATAAATTATTGTCCCCCAGGACTCCAAGGTCCTTCTCCACAGAGCTGCTTTTCAGCAGGTCAGTCCCCAACCTGTACTGGTGCATGGGGTTATTTCTTTCCAGGTGCTGGACACTGCACTGATCTTGAGTTTGGAGGAAGTGATGCTTGAATATTAATCATCTCTCTTTGGCTCCCCTACCTTCTAGAGTCCTAGTCCATGGGATTCCTCCAAGTAGGCCTTTGAAAAGGACAAAGTTACCCCTGCTAAAGTCCAGGGTTGGAATTCTACTTACTGCCCTGCTTCCTCCTCATATAATACTGAACACCATCTCCTCATGGTCACTACAGCCTCCAACCTTTACATCCCTAACTAGACCTTCTTTGTTTGTTAGTACTAGGTCAAGTGGCACACCTCTCCTCATTGGCTCCTTCACCACCTGTGTCAGTGCACTGCATGAACCTCCTGGACTGTGTATTCTTATCTGTGTGGGCTTTCCAGAAATTATCAGGGTGACTGAAGTCCCCCATGAGCACCAAGGCATGTGATCTTAAGGCTACTTTTAGCTATCCGAAGAAGGTCTCATCAACTTCCTTTTCCTGGTCTGGTGGCGGGTAGTAAACACCCACAACAGTGTCACCCATATTAGCCTCCCTTTTAATTCTTACCCATAATCTTTTAACACATTCTCCATCCCCCCTTAGGTAGAGGTCAATACATTCCAGTTGTTCTCACACATAAAGAGCAACTCCACCACCACACCTTGCTGGTCCATCTTTCCTGAAAAGGACATAGCATCCGTGACAGCATTCCAGTCATGCAAGCTATCCCACCATGTCTCTGTAACAACAATGAGATCATGGCCCTGTGGCCACATCCATATGTCTAGCTTTTTACCCATTTACTCCCCATGCTGCATGCATTGGTGTACAGACATTTCAGAGGCTTAACTCAGCAAGATTTCCCTGGAGGGATGCAAGAAGAACTACCACAGTGATAATCAGACTTGAGCTGGTTGGCCTTCTGGCTTTCAGCTTTGAAGGCAGCTAAGGACCAATTGATGCTGCTCTGGTTGACCTTCTATATTTCTCAGCTGGATGTGCTAGCATGAGCGTTGCCACTTTGGATACCACAACCTAAGTCCTTCAGTTTAAAGCCCTCTTCACAGGTCAAGCTGCTCACAGATCCATGGAGCAAGGTTCAATAGGCTTTAGACTGAACTTTCAAATACCTGGTTAAGGACCCAAATCAGAAATAAATAAATAAATAAATACCGGAGGACTGCACACTGACTTGCTCAGTGCCTCAAAATTAGATGCAAGTTTGAGGAGTGGAATTCATGATGTAGTGTGGGACATCTCAACTTTCCAGTACAGACCTCAACCATGATTCATACCAGCCAATATGTTTGGATTGTGCATCTCTAAGCTACACATTTGAAAATGTCAGAGAGAGAAACATCTAAAATTTTGTCTTTCTCCTGATTTTAGGCACTTATCCATAGCCCAAATTCAGTTCTGTGGAAATAAGATTTGCAACCAAAACTCTTCACCTGCACTTCTCAATGTAAGTCATATGAAGTGTCAGCAAAGACAACTGTCTCCTGATTCTCTTTCTGAAGACAGCCAGCAAGAAGGAGGAGGAGGAGGAGGTGATATTACTAAACACATTTTGCATAACAGTCTTGCTATGAAAGTACTTGCCGCCTTCTTCTGACCTATTTTCAAATTAAAGTAACTGTGGGAGCTATGCAATGTGCTGAAGTTGATGCTGTCATTATGCACGAAGTGAGCTCAGAGGACACCTACTGAACTGAGCCACTGGGCAGACTTAGTGTAAGGACACACTGCTTTGCATCCCAGATGGATTGAGTGGGGAGGGTGTGCATTTAGATATTTTATTCAGCTGAGAGGGGGACATCTTTGGATGTGTGCAGTGGCACACTAAGTTAGAATACTTAAATGTCTATGGACTCTCAGACATGTAAGTGAGTACATGGAGTTTTTTAGAACACCCTTCTGGATATAAGTTGTTAATTTACAGTATAATTATATGGTAGGTGCCTAAATGCTGTTTTGGATCTCACCTTGGATTGTCGTAGACAATGCCTCTGCATAAAAGTTTTGGTAATTTTACTTTTTGAGATTCTAACAAACATTCAGGTGTAACAGGGAAGCAATTTAAAATTAAATAAGCCTAAATTTTATTCAAAAATAAAAGATATGCTGGAAAAGTAAGGAGAAAACACCAGGACCTTTTCTAGACCTTGAGACAGTTGTGCCTCTTTAATTTGGAGATGTTTCTATACATCTTACCTGTTGGATTTGGGTTTTTTGTTTGTTTGGTTGTGGTTTGTTTTTTTGGGTTTTTTTAGTTGTTGTTTTGTTTTTATCATTGTTTTTCTTAGTTGTTTCCACTGTCTAAGCAGGTAAAAGGTAGAAATGTATTGTTCCGAAACATATCATGAAAACATTTTGTTAAGAAGGAAGCCTATAAGAAAGAAAATAGTTTATGGAAAAATGTAGAACCATTTTAGGTTTTCCCCACAGGAAAGAAGGGCCTTACATATTCTAGTGACTCTTATGAACATCTTTATAACTTTTTAAAAGGCTGTAAGCACAAAGGGTAAATTCCTAAAGGTTAACAAGATGGACAACCAGGTAGTAACAAAGAGGCAAACATACCTGTAAACCTCTTTCCCAGAAAAGAAACGAGCACTTCTTTCTGCTGCCATGTTTCCTCAGTGTTAATTGCTTCTTAATAAAGCTGAATATCTTCATTCAACACATAAATTCTTAGTCCACTTTTTTTTTTTTCCCTCTGATTTTCCATCTGTATTTTTTAAGACTAAGCTGAAGACATGGGATGTCACTAAGTGCAATTAGAGAACCTTGAATTGATTGCCATGTGTAACTCTCATGTGTTTAGATTTCAAAAACCTTAGTCCTTTCAGATGATCCCTTGTCTCATAGGGATGCTGTCCAGCAGGCAGAATACAGCAGATGTTGAGACATATAAGGACAACAATATGTGATTGCAAGCAATTGAGTTATCCTAGTTTAATTAGTTCCCACAAGCAGTAATCATTTGTGATTTTCTGCCTCCATCATAAGGGAGCTGAATACTAAGCATGTAGAAGAATGAAGATTATAAAAGGCTGCTGACAAGCAGCTCTGCCCTCTTTATTCATTGTTTTAAATAAGACAAGACACATCAGAAGCACAAGGATCAATCCTGATCCTTTTTAAGGTGTGGATCTTCTTTTCACCTCTACTGAAGCCTGGTCAAATTTGTGGATTATGGGCAATCATCAGTCAATCTACAGAGTAGATTGGGTGGGGTAGATAGACTTCTCTGATAAACAAGAACTTATTTAAACTTTATCATACTTGAAGATAAGACAGTTCCAAATTTTCCTGCAGTTTTTAAGACAGTGTTTAACTGTTAAGAAATTATATATCAAGAGAAATTTATATGCATATGTATAAATACATATTCATATTCACTTTCAGCTTTGCATTTTTGAATTCCAAATGGCCTTTCTCTTGGTATATATTTTCAAATAGAAGAAATAAGTTTCAAAAAGTTTTTGAAAAGTTTGCCAGCTCTGCATTTCCTGAACATCTTCATTGTGATCTTGTCAAGGGTTAGGGTTGGGTTGGCCACTGGACAAATGGTAGATGCTCTCTATTAACCCTTCCCAAATGGGAACAGAAAAGGAATAAGAGAAAGAGACTTACGGATTAGAAAATAAAACTAAAACAGCTTTAATGAAAATAATTATAATAATAGAAATATATATATATAAAACCACTATTAAATCCAACCCCTCTGATGTCAATTATGTCACCATCACCACTGGTGCTGTGCGTAGGCACTGGAGAAGTCCGAGACTTGATTCAGTGACAGACATGAACTGGATTCAGGAGCTGGACTATGGAACTGTATTTAGGAACACATGGATCGAGATCAAAGGCAGAATGGGCTGTCCTCCTCAGACATTGGCCATTGAAGAAGACAGACAGACCCTTGTGAGCTTTATACTTATTTAGTATTATATGAGACAGAATACTGTGGTGGTCAGTTTAGGGTCACCTGTCCTATTCACTTCTCCCTGCAGGTGTGACCTTTTACTTTCTGCACCCTCAATGTGGTACGCAAGATGCAGCAGTGACCTTGGTCTTAATAGGTGCAGGTATAAGCAAAAGCCTTTCTGCACACCAATCCTTATAGTAACTATAAACAAAAAGTGTTATCACTACTAGAAGCAGACAGCACAAAAATATGTCATTAACCTCAGAAAACGCAGCTCCTTACTTCTGTTGTAACTGAAACCAGAACAGATCATCTGGGTCTCTGGAGTGCTGCTTGGGCTGCAAGGGGGACATTCCTCAGAACACACTGTTCTTTCTGCACAGATTAACTGTAATTTTTATATTAACTACAGTTTAGAGATTTTTTCATATATCCAACAGACTCAAAAGATCAGAATAAACTAATTTTTGGTTTTCTTTTTTATTATATATTATTGATTTCTGTATCCTGAAACTAGAAGTCAGTAGTTAAGCTGAGTAAAGATGAAGTAAACAGTTTAAAGAAAGATGTGAATCATTTAATACAGTGACTTTTAAAAGAGGATTTTATTCATGTTCTTGTTCTCGTATTTCTTAAAAAAAAGAAAAATACGGTATTTTCTATCCACAAAAGATTAATAGCCAACAAAAATATACCTTTAAAATATATTTCATCGCTCCTATCCCATTGCTTTCCAATTTTTTCCACCTTCTGTTACAGTCTTCACTCTTAGGCTACTTCTAGAGAGAGCCAAAGTGATAAACAAGAAGAGCTGGAGATCTGTTGATTATGTTTGATGACACATTCACACATATAAGTGTCACAGAACTTTCTTACTGCGACATTTTTTTTTAATAAAGGAGTGTTTTTGTTGTGCATGCTTATATCAGGATAAATTTGTTTCTAATTATCTGGCACAACTGCCATAGCAGAGCATGCTGTGTATGCCAGCACTACACAGATAGTTTGTGAGAAGTGACACATTCTGGATTTGGAATGTGAAAAATATCTGAGGAGTTCACCACAAGGCAAGGGTGTGAAAACTTTACTTACAAGCTGTTTTCTCCTACTGTGTCCTCTCTTCAGCTGATGGAGTAATAGAGTTGTAATGGTTTGCTTACAGGCAGTCAATTAGGCACTTGCAGTTACACCACAGGGTGTAGATTTTATATAAGTGGCTTGTTCATAAATAAAAGGAATTACTGAAAATTTTGCGCTAATGTTGTCCATTCCCGAACATCACCATATTATTTATTTCATAACTTGTCACACTCATACACAAAGTCTTTGTTTCCTTTTCTGGTCTCTTTATTACCAGGGTAGATTGACATAGACTGTGATATCCCATTGTCTAGCACACAACACATTTTTTCCCCTGCCTTCAGATGTTAAAGGGACAGTTTTGAATGGAGGAACTTAAAGGAAGACTCTGAATCTGAAAGAATTAGTAATGGTGAATTGGTATTATGAATCCTGAAGCTGGTATTGCACTGTATGTTTTTGAAGGGATCATGTCACTGGAGATAATTTTAAAGAGCTCAATCTAAGCTTCTGACAGTTCATGAAAACTGAAAGTCAAGCATTATGTTACAGCTTTTGCATATGTTCCTTGTATAAGGAATGAAATAAACAATGCATATGTACAATTTATTTCAAAACAAGAAATGTCAGTCAGTATTCCTACTTCCCCCAAGCAACTGAAAATAATTTATTTAGTTATAGGTAGTGAGAAAGAAGATGCACGACTTATGCTGGAAACACAATTTTTACTGTTTGCTCGTCTATGTACATGTACATACATATATGCATATATATGCAAAGAGATTGTGGTATAAATATATATATAAAATACTTACCATATTTTAATTAATAAAATGTGAAAAAACTAAGAAACATAATTAAAATTAAGACTACTTCATAAATATTGTCTTAACTCCTCTTAAGTAGTTCCTTCTGTCTTTGTCTGATATTTTTATTTACTCCCCTAAGAAGCCTCTTCACAGAACATTAATACCATCCCCCATTCCCCATACAGTCATTGTACTCTCTTATCAGCACTTTTCTGTCTTCTTCCTACTTCCATGTCCTTCCCCTCCTTTCTCTTGTCCTTCTTCCACTGTGGACTTTAAGTGGAATGTGGGTGGGATTGAGTTTAAACAGTAAGCAGACAGCAGGAAAAGGCTGTATATACAAACGTGTCCCAGGTGTCCTGACATGTCCTTGCCCTGCAAATGGTCACACTTGTTGTTGACAGGATGACAAACCTCAGCCCAGAATCAGTGCCCATAATAAGACAATGATGTCACTGGCTCAGTGACAGGCTATTGTGGAAAAGCTATGATGTGAATACAAACAAAAAGTATTTTATTTTGTAGGAAGATTTTTTTATGTAAGAGAGATATTTGCTGTCTTTTCTCTCTTCAGTATTGAGTATACCTTCTTTGCACTGTTGATTTATTTACAAAGTGTCATTCACTTCTGTAGAACTAGGTAAATAAATATGTGTAAATACAATGTAGATGTTAATAATCATTGGGGGATCTTTGTAAAGAGTACTAAATATCTACAGGTCATAAAATATTAAATGTCTGTCCAGAAAACTTCGGAAGTTGACATTTGGATGTTGACACGTCTATCATTATTACACCTACATTTACCAGGTTTCATAAACCACTGCTAGTCTCTGTACACTTACCCTGCATTCAGCTCTCTTCCCAAGAAGAAGTGGGATTTTTATAGCATCCACTACAGAGAAAGTAATATATATGAGAAATTGCATAGACAGATATATAAAAATACATGTATTTTTACACACAGATATAAAATATACACATTTTGCTCATTTATTCACGCAAAAAGAAAAAATAATACACAAAAGCAGCAGTATAGAAAATGCACTTCCTAGACTAGTTTTCACTTTGAGGTACATTATTTAATGGTTCTGTTTAAAAACAGATAGTACCTACAGAGGTATAGCCAGTATTTAGCTTGAGCATTATTTCATATTGTTGTTTTGGGGTTTTTTTGAGAGATAACCACTCATTAACTGATATTCTATGAATGCTGCAACAGGGGACTTCAGAAAGAGACATGAAGGGGAGAAAGCTAATGGTGCCATACTACAGTCCAGAAAGACTGAGTTAGTGTAGGAGTTAACACGTACTACACATTATTACTGGCCTCCAGGGTGCTTTTGTCTGTGTAAGCTCAAAGCAGGAGCTCTATTTCATAGCTACTGTAAGGGGTATATAGCACATACTTCTAATACACGCCTATGGTATAGTGACTTGGACTGAATCCCCCATACCATGGCTGTCTGGAATAGTGGGATTACATTTCCACAGACTTAGCTGCCAAGAATATTATTTTCTTACAAACATATTCTAAGGTTTTGATTCCTAAGACAGGTCAGCACTCCATTGGTCACTGTAGAGTGTTTTCAGTCACATGGTTACATGATTCAGGCCAGACTACAGAAAAATGGAATTGCTGTGGCATGTTAAGCCTTTTCCAGGGAAAGGCTTGATGCATATACTGGTACTTTAAAAGCAGCATTTTACTAAGTGCAGGCGTAGCTGGAGCCTGGCAGAGGAAACAGTACTAGCAGAAAGAGGGAGATGTATGGAAAAATAAAGTGACTGAGTCATCTACAGAACAGCAGCATGTAAGGAGATTGCCTGAGCACAGCTCTAAATGTAGTCACTTAAAGCTCAGAGTCTCTCAAATGTCAGTGATGGGTTTAAAGCTGCTCTATGAAGATTTATGTCTTGAAGGTCACTTTCATCTTAAAGGTGAAAAAGGTGGTGATTTGGACATTCTGGAATAATTTTGTCTCAGAAGATATTAAAAACAAACAAACAAACAAACAACCTTTTTGTGCTTCCTGACAGTGTATATTCTTTAAATTCATAACACCTGTACCTTTAATATGTAACAATTTTCTTCTACAAAAACTTCATGACTCTGTACTTGAATATGATTAAATCTAGCCAGGGAGATCGAGGGAAATGCCAAAAATTTCTATAGGTATATTATTGGCAAAAAAAAAGACTAGGGAAGGTGTGGGCCCCCTCAGAAAGGAAATTGGAGAACTGGTAGCAAGTGATACTGAGAAGGCTGAGGTTCTCAATTACTACTTTTCCTCAGTCTTCACTGGCAAGGGCTCCAGACACATGCCTAGAGTCACAGAAGATAATGGCAGGGGTTGGATAAAAGAACTGCCCATTGCAAGTGAAGATCAGGTTCATGACCATCTGGTGAACCTGAAGGTGCACAAGCCCATGGGACCTAATGGGATACAACCACAGGTGCTGAGGGAACCAGTGAATGAGGTTGCTAAACCAGTATCTAATACATTCCAAAAGTCATGGCAGTCCGATGAAATCCCCACTGACTGGAAAAGGGGAAATATAACCCCCATCTTCAAAAAGGGAAAGGTGGATGAACCTGGGAACTATAGGCCAGTCAGTTTCACTTCTGTGCCTAGTAAGATCATGGAGCAGATTCTCCTGGAGAGATTACTGAGGCAGATGAATAACAATGAAGTGATTTGCTACAACCAACATGGTTTCACCAAGGCCATATCACGCCTGACTAACCTGGTGGCATTCTATGAGAAGGTCACAACATCAATAGACGGGGGAAGAGCAACCAACATCATTTACCTGGACCTGAGCAAAGCCTTTGACACTGTCCCGCATGACATTCAGGTCTCCAAGCTGGTGAAATATGGGTTTGATGGATGGACAATTCAGTGGATAAAGAACTGGCTTGATGACCGCTTCCAAAGAGTGGTTGTCAATGGGTCCATATCCAAGTGGAGACCAGTGACAAGTGGAGTCCCTCAAGGATCAGTACTGGGACCAGTCTTAACATCTTCGTCAGCAACATGGCCAGTGGCATTGAGTGTACCCTCAGCAAGCCTGCTGACGACACCAAGCTGTATGGGGCGGCTGAGATGCTGGAGGGAAGGGATGCCATCCAGAGAGGCCTTGACAGGCTGGAGAGGTGGGCCCATGACAACCTCATGAAGATGAACAAGGCCAAAGGCAAGGTCCTCCATCTGTGTCAGAGTAATCCCAAGTGCCAATATAGGCTGGGCAGTGACTGGCTCAAGAGCAGCCCTGAAGAAAAGGACTTGGGAGTACTGGCGGATGAGAAACTCAACATGA
>JANHGN010013800.1:0-26744 GCA_024605025.1 Megaceryle maxima
CTTGCTTCAGAGTCAAGTAGGAAAGGGTAGAAAGAAACTATGTGGTGCTGGTATTTACTGATCAAAAAAATCACCATTTCACATTTAACGGACTTCTATTTATTATGGTTGGTCACCACAAGGAAAATTTACATGTTCTTGTCCTAATCAGTACTCTTATAGATTTTTTTTTTTTTTTTTTTACAGGTTGAAAGAGTTTACCCACCTGAAAAATTTCATCTTTATGAGACTCAAAAGAATGGAGTTTCAATTTTAAATTTCGAAGATCCCATAGAGCCACTGTCTGGGAGAAGTGACAAGAAAGCATTTTTACCATAATGGCTACAGAACTGTTGTCTAAGACACTTATAAAGTATGTAGCAGTAAATACCTTGTCAGCAGAACCAGTTGCTAGAATGAACTCACTGTAAGGATTGAAGGACAGACAGTTGACCTCAGCTGTGTGAGCATCAACAGAATGACTTGGCTTGGATGTCGTATTTGATCTCGTGTCCCAACTGTTGCAACGATGAGTTTGGGGAAAAGAGAGGGGCAGGGAGGAGACAGCACAAGTGAACAACTATAAATTTTCACAAGAAGTTCTTTTTTGCTATGCTATGCAATAGTTTAAAGAGACTACGTTATCACTAAACCTAAGTCCAAAGCTACAACTTTTACTGAAAAACCTTTCAGGATTTTGTCTGTTGTGCCCAGAAGCTGATACATGTATTAATTACATCCTATTTTCAAGATGTAAGCATATTAAATGACACACAGATTTCAGCAATTCTGAAGCATTACTACAATTGATTGCACTGAATTAGACCATTCCATGATTCTTTTTTTTATTATTATTTTTTTAATCTAAATGCTCTGGATTGGTTCACTGACAGCACACAGCAGGCACTAACCAGAAACTGTTCAACTCCAACTTACATCATAAGCTTCTGATCATCAGCTACAGATCCAAACAGAGATTCATGGAGCAGATGCCATGCCACATCTTCTACTACTGCCGAGTGTCCAGTAAAGATTGCTTTTGCATCAATAATTTTGCCTTCTTTTGGTCCAGCACTTACATCCCATAAACACACAGTCTGTAAATAAGGATCATGTTCTATTGTTATGTGGACTTCAACAGCATTATCTTAAGAAACAAACAAAAAACCACAAAACCCCCCACATTCTACATATAGAGATGACGCTCCTGTTCAGAAACAAAGAACTGTTTCAGGAGAAGGAACACTTAATGTGCCATAAGTTAGAATCCAGCTGAGTTATTGATAAGTGTTCTTCAAATTCAAGGCACAAGTATTATTTATAAGGTCACAAAAGCAATTTACAAAAAGCACCCCTATTTCAGTAGCTCATGTTTCACTTTTAAAGCCCACGCAGAAATTTGTTAGCTACTAAGAGTCCAACTGATCTTTAAGGGTCTTATTAACTTAGGGCCTCAGACCCAAGCCGATTTCAAGGGTTGTTGTACAACAATTTCTTCCAGCAGCCAACCATACAAACAATCTGTTCTCACTTCACTGAAAATGTTACAAAGAACTTGTTGATTACAGCCTAAAGTCAACTGACAGCCTTTAGAAATATAATTACAATACACCAGAGCTTCCCCACATAATATACAGCTACACTTACCCATTTTTTCTCTCATTATTTATTACACCATAAATATGGGGGGGTGGTTTGGTTGTGGGTTTGGTTTTTTTTTTTTAAATAGGGGAAAATATGTGTTTTTTACATGATCATCTGATGCACTGAGAAGATGTCCACTCAAATTTGAGTTCCATGATAAACCATAGCCTTCTTTCTGGTGCCCTCTTAATCTAAGGTCAGGATTACACTCTCCATTTGGGTCTGAAAGAAGAAATTCCTTCCATTTAGCTTCACTTTGCACATCAAGCCATGAGAGCATCGTTATCACCCAAAAACTTTGTTTCCATTGCAATAATGGTATTTCATACCTCAGGCTCATAAGCGAATGCTGCTTCTGTGGAGATTTGCTTATGATAAGCATATGATAAGCATAACCAGGCAGTTAAAGTCATTTCATTGAAGATATGGGCCTTCTTATTTGAATTTTAGAGCCCATCACTTCTAATTGCAGTTAAATACACGTTTAACATTGTTCACCGACAAGATGCATTTTGCTTAAAACCTTCAAGGAATCCAACCCACCTGGTTTGGAAGGATGTTTAGTGTAGTCAAATACCAACACATCAGCAGATGGTGTTTTTGTAGCAATAATGCAGGGATTCTGCGGCATGTAACGGGCACGGTTTACTTCACCTTCATGGTTAATTTTAATCTCCGTTTCAATTTTACCAGTCACGGATCCAAAGCCTCCAAACTCTGCATTTACCAGAAAAAAGGTCAGCTTATCAACTATTTTAAACAGGTTGAACAGCATTTCATGCTTCTACTCTACACCAAGAAGCAGTGGAAAGAATCTTGCCGTAATACAATAAAGATTATGAAAGACCAGCATCAGGTGCCACAACGGTATTAACACCAGGTATTTTCCATCCTCTGAGATGGAAACTAAAGCTCTGCAAGTGTTTGTATTTGAGTTAGATGGATATCATTTTTCACCACAACTGACAAAGCTGGTAGAAATGCCAGTAGAGAATGTTACCTAAATTATTCTGAAATAAGAAGATCTCTCTTTTTAGTTATTATTAACGACCTAGAAGTAGCGTGAACTGTAAGTACACATCAGCTTTAGCACTTAACAGCAAGTTAGAATGCCATTAGATAGGACACTTATTAATGCTACTTCTAAAACATAATCTTGAGTGCATGCACTGCTCACCTCCTTTCTCACTGTCACACTGAGAAGCATCAAACTGATCATCATTGGGAATCTGAACTCTTGCAACAACCAGGTGGTTCTGTTCATCAGACGTGTGCGTTCCCAAAACCAGCCAGTGTAGAGCATAATCCTTTCCTTCTGGCCTGTTTAGAATAATAAATGCATGGAATAAAATTAAGAGCTCAGTTCCAGAATTCTGTTAGCATCAATAACATTCAAGGTCCAAGCTTCTTCAGTGAGCTATAAAAGAGACTTGCGTAAGAGATCCTCTCCTTTGTCACAAGGAACTTGCGCAATGAAGTTGCAGACTAGACTGACATAAGCCAGTCTAAGATGCAACGAGCAAGGCCTGAATGAAAACTCCAAGTCAGCAGACCTTGCCACTATGGCTTGAAAGGGACAGCTATAATTTGCACAGTAAAGGTGTTGCTAATACCTACTTCTGTCTTTCATTCCCCTAGCAGTCACACAGCACTGATTTAGAAAACAGCACTACCTTCTTCTAGAAAACACAAACAATGAGGACAAGCAGCAACCTATTTTAGTCACTTCTCTTAGATCCTTTAACCAGTTATTTTATTTCACAAGTTTATTTTTAAACGTGCCACAACTCCTAGCTAGATAGAATGAAATTTCTCTTCTGGTGATTAAATGCAGTATGTAGGAATAAGTGAAAGGCTGGATAGACAGTGCCATTTATCTCTGAACAGAAAACAAAACAGAAACAAAAAACACACAATGCACACACACTTACTTGCATCAGGAACAGGTGTCCCATCATGTCAGGTGCCATACAAAGAGACAGTCCTTGCCTTAAATGGCTTACATATTTTGACACTGGATAATTGGAAATACCACGTTTTAAACTGAATATTAAGTCAATCTGCAAAATATGAGGCAAGCACAAGTGTTCCTCATAAGGGCTCCACACCCTCACATCCCCACTTAATTTTTTCCATGCCATGACTAGTTAGCTGACATCTGTCAACATCTTCCCCAAACAGTGTGGTATACAAAACTAAGTGATTATCTAACCACCAAGTATGACATTGCACATCTAATGTGGAATTTTAAAGAGAAATGTGACCGTTTTCTGATTACGGCATGAACTTTACACATAAGCTATTTTAAAACCTAGCTGTATCCAGTTTACAACAGGAGGGACCCAATCTTTGTCCACTACCTCAGTGGAGCCCTGAGTGGTTACCGGGACAGTGTCAGTTCTACAGCAGCTGGCACATGAACTGAACCTACCCCATCTTCAAAAGTATTTAAGAAATTAATCAGCGAGACCACAAGTTTCAGGAGAAGGTGGATGAATGGGAAAATTAAATATGCAAGTTCAACAGTGAGCCAGAACCAGGATGTGAAACACCAGTCTTTGAACAATATCCTCTTAAGTAAGTCCAGACTTAAAAACAACAACAAAAAAAAATCAGATACTATAGCTTCTATTAAATGGTTCATGCGAGGAAAAACAGTCCTGAAGAAAAAGCTAGTACATAGATTTCTGTGATAAGAATTATCTACAGAAGAGTGTTAGGTCTCTTATCAATAGGTTGAAAAAGATTTATCTCCTCACAACAGCTTTTGCTAGGCTAAGCTAGACTTCTGTAAAGTATTAAGGTGTTACTGCTTTCATCAAAGCTTCTGTACATCCAAAGAGCTTTTAAAATTGTAAGCAAAGTACAGCGTTACAAGCTCACAAAGCTAAGTCTAACCCAAATTATTCTCATCTTGCACGGTTTTTATCCTCAAGTTACTTAGTGGACATAGTTAACAGAGACAGAATGAGCAGTGGAACAAGCAACTGCACACAGCCTCAGCCCCCGCTTTGCTAACTAAGCAGATCAGCAGCTGAGCCCTGTGCTTTCCTGGCACCTTGCAGGCTTCTCTTCCCTTCTCTCACCTGGTGACATCAGGCAACCACTGCACGGTGAGGCTGGGCCATTCCAAAGCATGTGTCATCACCAGGTCGTACAAGAAGGGGGTGTTTTTCTTCCAGATCTTGTACTCCTCGCTAATGACGCGCTCCTCCACCGTGTCCTCCAGCACTGCGGGAGGTCAAAGAGGTGAACCACGGGCTCAGCACCTGCCGCCTCTGAACCGGGTCGCGGGGGTGGTGGGAAGGGAAAGCGAGAGGCATGACCGCGGGCTGAGATATACCAGGGTCGGAGCGGAGTGGAAGAGCGGTTCCCGAAGCGCCCTCACAGGCGGCTGGCGGGAAAACAACTGCAACTGCCCCCCCCCCGCTACCACTCAGTCTGAAGCTTCCTGGAGAGGAAGCCCCACCGCGCCACCCGCGCTCCCCTCACCCTCCGGGCACACGTCCTTACCCAGCCAGGGAGAGGCTGGAGGAGATCTCCTACCTTCCTTGCTCGCCATTTTGGGTGCGCGCCTGCGCGCACAGGCGAGACACGGGGCAGGAAGCAACGGCTAACGGCGCCCAAGAGGGAGAAGAAGAGGAGGCGGCAGAGGGGAGGGCAAGATCACGAGCCGCTGGTGAAGGCCCCAGCACCGCTGCCCACACCCCGCCACGCGCGCGCTTGCCGACTTCCAACCCGCGCCTTGTCCCACCGCGCATGCGCTGCCAACAGGCCCGAGGCACCACCGCCCACAGCGGCAGCCAATGGAGCGGGCGGAAGGGCCGTGAGGGAGTGCGCACGCGGGACGGCCGGCGCGCTCCAATCAGGCGCTGGCGCTCACTGGGGCCATGGGAAGCAGGGCCTCCCTAACAGCCGGCAGCGCGCGGGAGCCCCCTGGAAGGACTGGAGAGGGGGGACGAGAGAGAAGGCGCAAGGGAGGGAGGCGTGGGTGGCGCGGAGCGTTCCGTGCCGCGGACGCAGCGTTAGCCCCCTCGGGGACGAGCCCTGGCGCGTCCGTGCGGCGGCTTTGGGATGGCGGGGCGGGGTGGAAGGGCCGAGCAGGAGCCAGGCGGCCGCGGTCGCGGACGCAGGGGAAGACAGACAGACAGACAGGCCTGCCTGCCTAGCTGCCCTGTTACCGCCAGGTGGGGCTGTAAGTAAAGCAGCTCCAGCGAGGTTGCGGGAGAGGGAGGCAGCGAACACCAGGTACACCCTGGCCGCTGTGTGGCCCGGGGGCTCTCCCCAAAGAGCAATTGGGAAACAGGAATAGTTTTATTATTAGTTAAATAATTAATTAGTTTCCCTGAATAGAGTGCATTCAGAAAGGAGGGACAGTGCAGTGAAGGAGAGGGAAATCGGAACAAATGACTTCTTCTACAGAATTGTCTGAAATGCAGGATACCCATTGCCCCCCATCAGAAATTACAGTAATTTAGTCATTAAAAGAGAATATATCAGCCCACGTCTTTAACAGCAGTTAAAAACAATTATCTCGGCACGAACGAAGACTAGAGATTAGCCTCTAATCTAAGGGGCTGCGGAGGCTCTCACCACGGCACACGTTTTCCTGGGCTCTGCTTAGTTCTATGCGGAGGTTTGTGGCTTTAGTGGTAAAAGAGAAATTTCTTAGAGATTCAGTAGCTACCAGGTGGCCTGTCAGCATCTGAAACAAAGTTAGGTTTAGCAGCAAAGAATGGCAGTTTTCCTGCGTTTAGTATGTCTTATCTAATAAACACTAAATTATATTACAAATTTAGATAATCCAGTTTTACTGCTAGAAAAATATAAGTAGAAATGGCTATAGAGGCCACAGCTGAAGAGTTTTGGTGGGGTTTTTTTTGGTTGGTTGTGTTTTGGGTTTTGTTTGTTTGGTTTTGTTTGTTTGTTTTGTTTTTAACAATGGTGCTGAAGATAATGTTTCTTAATTTTCTAGAAGAAATGCATGTTTGAATTATGTTAGTTGCAATTATGGCATGGAAGACACCGAACTGCATTACTCAATCTTCAGTCACATAGTATCAGTCAGTTTTACAAGAGTTTTAAATCCCTGCTGTTGTCTGATAGGGTCAGTGGTATTGTCTGATGACTGTAGCAAACACAGCTCTTTTAAGCAGTCACATACAAATCAAACATACGGTTTTGCCATTGTGCTCACCCAGCCTTTCTGTTCTCCTCTGTCTCAGCTGTTACTAACCAAAAGACCATCTAATTTAACTGCTTAAACAGAGCTTGCCACAGGTAGCAGCCTTAACCAGGGTAGATCTTTCTAACAGCTAATGACACTTCCCAGCAGAATACTGGAAATAGAGGCAGTTAGGAATCAGGTTAGATTCTCCAAAATCCCCCTAAAGATTCAAAGGAATGTCTCCAAATTGCATGGGTTTTCTTACCATGTTGTTGACTTAGCGTCTTAAGATGAATTCTTGCTTCAATATTAAACACAGGGAGATGAATCCTGTATCACTGAAGATCATATGTCTTGAGTCCCAGAAGGGAAGGAAATTACTTCTGTCACGGAGCACACTGTTCTCAGCTAGAGATAGTGGCAGGAGAGTAGAACATGCAGCCAAGTAAGAGCTGGCGTGTTTTAATTTCCCTTTGTGAGGACAGTCTTCATGAGATGAGCCTTCTATGGTCTGGACTCCAATTTTTCAAATAAGTAGTCCAGTTATGGAAAATGTTTATGTCTAGGAGAGGCTGTAGACTCAGAGGCTGGTAACAGCAGCTGAAGGTTGTAATGTGGCAATCAGGGAAGAAGGCTGAGGTAGGCAGCCAGCTCCTGTAACAGGAAGCCTTCCCTAATGAACCATTGCTTTTTTGGCCAGAGTGTTGAAAAAACAGAAACCTTTTGGTGAAGAAGTTAAAATAACTATATATTAATCTTCTCCTTAAACTGGCACAAACTGGAATTGAAGCTTATTCAAAATGTGAATCTTGTTAAATTCATTAGAAACTGCAAAATAATCCGCTACAGAGGAGTGGATGAGCAAGTGTGTTAACATAGATACAGAGCCTTGATCATATGCTATGTGTTGCCAGTTTGCCTTTGGCAACAACAAGTAGTTGTTTTTGCGTTTGCTGCCAAGTATGTGTCTACTCCTACAAAGTGCTGAGGCCTTCCTAAAACGTTGAAGAGTGAAAACTGAACCTTTCAGAGTCTCTGTGTTGTTACAGAACGTTGATCACTTAAATTTCAGATACTGGATAAAGGAAATCTGTGTCAGGCTTCCTGGCTGTAAGTGACCTCTGTTTGCTCTCACTGAAGGGTGATTACATGGTCCCTTTAAAGATCAAGCCTGCGTGAGCATTTGGGTGGGATGCTGTTTGTGCCTTTTGCTGCAAACACCAGTATTTGTTGCCTCAGCTTACCTGGAGTATGATGGGCAAAATGTGAATTAGTTTTGGAAAATGATAAATAATATTGTCCTTCAATGATGTCATGTAGGACTTGGCTGAACTGTAAGTGAAGAAAGGAATTGCTTCCTGACCCTACGCAAATTTTTGCAGACTCCATTTAGGATCTGCAAATTGAGTTGAATTCTAATGTGTTGCCAGCACTAGCACTAGCTTTGGTGAACAAAACCTGTCACACCCATATATCAAAATAGTCGGTAAGTGACTGGCACAGTTCTGATCTCCTTGTTAGCAGTTACGGTTGTGCACAGTCACATTTTCTTTTAATTTAAATCCATGCAGCAAATATCCTATTAAGTGCTTTTCACACATTGAGATTGTAATGGAAAAGAAGTTTAAACAGTACAGCTATCAAAGAAGGCACATCATTGACTCTTAGGTTGGTTATTTACAATTCATCAGCATGGTCATATCTGTGACCACACATCTGAAATATATCCTTTGATTCCCAGTTTGTAAGGAAAGTAATTATCCAAGGCCTTGTTCATCACTTGCAGTGTGTGTAAAAAGTATGATAAATTAGTTTTGAAGTAAAAGAGTGACTCGAATCATAAGCTTTATTTTATTAAGCTATACTTCTTTCAAGCCTAGGCTTGAAATACTGCATTTTCATTTACATTAAAAAAAAAAAAAAAAAATCTGTCTCTTACATCCTCACTCGAGAGCTGGAGCATCTCTTCTATAAGGACAGGCTGAGAGAGTTGGGGTTGTTCAGCCTGAAGAAGAAAAGGCTCCAGGGAGATCGTATAGTGGCCTTCCAGTATCTGAAAAGGTGCTGCAGGACAGCTGGAGAGGGACTTTTTACAAGGGCTTGTAGTGATAGGATGAGGGGTAATGGCTTCAAACTGGAAGAGGGGAGATTTAGATTAGAAATTAGGAAGAAGTTCTTCACTATGAGGTTGGTGAGACACTGGAACAGGTTGCCAGTTGTAGATGCTCCATCACTGGAAGTGTTCAAGGCCAGGCTGGATGGGGCTTTGAGTGACCTGGTCTAGTGGAATGTGTCCCTGCCCATGGCAGGGGGGTTGGAACTAGATGATCTTTAAGGTCCCTTTGAACCCAAACCATTCTGTGATTCTATGATTGTATGTGCTGCATCATGCTTTAAATCACCAGCTATACTTTTGAAGAATTATATGCACTTATTATTTTTCATCTTGAAGACATCTATGCTGATTTATTACTCTGCAAGTAATTATCTGGCTTTCTGAGGCTTATGTCTCTTATGCACAGCTGATGGACGTTCATAGCACAACTCAGCAAGTAGGTGGAGGTATTACTATGAATGACCATCTCAGCCAGGAAATTGTTTAAAGAAAATCAAGTTTGCCTAACTCAGAAATGCCCATTGGAAAAAGGAAATAGCAGCCTCAATATGTAGCATTATTATTCTCTAGTATATCTGCTGTCATTGCATAGTCTCAGTAGCCTGTTGGGAATAAAATCGGTTTCATCAAACATGCAGATAAGAAAAGCACACTTCAGTTTAATCGATGCAAACATCCATTCAACATTTCTAGAAATGTGACTGCGTTAATTTTTTCCACTACTCATCCAATATTTCTTTGTATTTACCCAGAAATTATCCTAATGGATACCCAGCTATCACAGAAAATCTTGAGCTGTAGCAGTGTCTGGGACTTTCTTGTTCTTTTGTGACATCCAGTCTGGGATTTGTCTAATGACAGCATTGTCTCTGGTGGCTCACTTCTAAAAAGGCTTGGCTGTTTTTTATCCTGATATGCAACATATACAGATGCTGTTGCATAGCCAAGTGCAAATGCTGGCTTTTGCTTTGCAACAAAAAAAGTACTTTTGTAGGAATGTCATTATTTAGAGGAAGGCAGGACTCACTCAGATTATATCCAGCATTGTAGATCAATACTCCTCTTGCACCTTCCAGGTGGGATTGTTCCTGCTATGGGGATGCTGTAGTAGGAACTCATGAGCTGTGTGTTTTGGATACTTACAGCGTTTGTCACACTCTGAGCTAACCACTGTAGATTGTATTGAACTTCACACTGCAAATGAGAAGCACTCCTATGGTAGTCTTGTGCATTCCTTTAGTATTCAGGAATATACAGTGTTTTACCTTTGATGGAGAATATGTTTATGTTGGAACATACAAACTAAGCTTGTTCTCATATAACAAGCCCCTCCTTCCCCTCCCAAAATAACATTAATACTATGCAAAGCCCAGACTAATAAATCCAACCCTGCTGACCACTTTTTTGTTGCTTGCCATGGGCATGGCAGCATTCCCTCCACACCTAGGCTTGCTGGGCTATTTCTGTGCTCTGTGGCTTTTGCTTAGCATTTTCTATGCTTTTTTTTTTTTTTTTTTCCCTTCCTTTTTAAATACTTTCATATAGAATGGCAGGTAAATTATTTGAAACCTAGATATCAACATTTATGTAACTGGCTTTGTACACTTTTATTAATTTTGCACAGGGTAGTGGAACTGGTGGAATTATTGAGGAGCAGGGAAATATGTGAGTAGTTTTTAACAGGTCATTTTATGAAACAGTGCTGCAATATGTGCTGGTTTGCGTGCTATACATTTCCAAGAGGATGTCAGATGTGCTTTCATTGTATAGTCTGCTGAGGTTCTGCAGCCTCCTGGCCTGGACGGATTATTGCCCATATGTGGAGTTTGCAGACCTGCAGGGATATTAAAAGAAATGGCAGAAAATATTTTGAATGTCAGAAAATACTTTGGCTTTTTGATAGAAGTAACAGGCATGCAAATTTCTACAACAATCAATCTATTTACCTAAAAGTAGAAATGCTTAAATGAGTGTCAACAGGGGGATTTTCAATAAAATGGAAGGAGACATCTGACTTATAAAGCTTCCAGCATTTGGTTCATTGGAGTTCCTCATTGTTTCTTGCCTAGGCCTTCCTCTTTGTGATCTTGGAGGAGCTTGAAGAACAGGAACAGGGTAGTTCCAAGTCTGTTCCAGGGTCACAGGAATCAGAGAAGACTGTAATCCAGAAGCTGCTGTTTTCAGTTATATGGAAAGGAGCTGAGGCAAACTGCTGCTCTCAGTGTGCTGAAGCATTATGAAGCACAGGAAAGTCTAAGCCTCCTGTGTCAAAGAAGGTGAATGGGAGATGTTTATTATAATCCATTTCCTCTTCATCTTTCACTCCAGTGCTTAAAAGCCTCTAGAAGTATTCCATGAAGGAAAGTGATCTCTGCTCATGCATTGTAATATTTGGGAATGTCTCTCCCACCTGAGCTGCTTGGCCTTTTTCAGAGATTTCTCTGAGGTCACCGTATGGTTTCTTTCTTTGTTCTTCTCTTCTGAAACCTGAAGCAATTAATAGTGGTATTATCTTCAAGGTTCTGGATATCTCAGAGGAGAATCCACTGAGACATGAACCGTGCCAAGCTATTTTAGCTCACTGATCAGTTTCTGTGGTAATGAAGATTTTTGTTTGTCTTGCCTTGTTTTATTCGATTTACTCAGTCATTATGGCAGGATATCCTCAGGTGCAATCTTCAGAAGCTCTAGAGAGCTTGAATTTTATATCCTGTCTTCTTTCCAAGCATTATGGGCAAGGAGAACCAAAATACTGCATAGAGTGTGTAGTAATGGATAGGTATTAGGTCAGACAGCTGTACATCTTTTTACTTCTGGGGCCAGACTGACTCTGGATTCACAGCGTGTTAGGGACATGTGAGGGAAGAAAGAACAAAGAGATAGAAGATCTGCTGAAACCATGTGTTCAGAAAAGTGAGAAAAGAAAGACAGTGGCATTGCCCTGTCAGGTCAGAACTGCACTTGAACATGTTCTGCAATTAGCAGTCTGTCTTATTCTCCATGGGCACCTTCAAAGTTCATCACTCTGGTAATGCCATTTTGCAATACATTTCACAATATGTTTTTATGAACAGCTTAAGTCAGTCTAAGACCATAATAATGCTAAAAGGAGTAGGCCTTGTCTCCCCTCTTGCTAGCCACTCTTCTGCCCCTTGTGTCAGCACTAGCATTCATGTGGTCAATGGGGAGCTGAATCTGGACCCAGTCTAGCTGATTTTTTTTTTTTTACAGAGTTAGTTTTCAGCTATATGATCAAGCTGAGCATGCTCATTGTATGTCTTCCTGGTCTTAAACCTGACACAAAGGGGAGCACATGGCCAAGGGCAAGAGCAGGGATAGGTCTATTCAGGCTCTGGTTTCAGGTTAAGTAGCACCAATTGTGAGATCTCACCACAGGCAAGTCAATAGTGTTAGCACTTTTACTGCTCATTTACTACCAGAGTGTTCAGCTCCCTAAACAGTCAGGTGCCATGGGAGCAAAGCTTTAAATTTCCTACTTAGCTACTGGTATAAATGGGATATATAACTAGGACTTCAGTGGGAGACAACTGAACTATATATGAGTACAGGGACTTCCAGTATCATGGAACACCATTGACACCTTATTTGACATGCATTTAAAATATTCTTCAAATAGTGTTTTTAAAGGAAAAAGTTTTTTAAAATACTGCTGCTTTGCTGAGAGGCAGCACAACTGAATCAAATTAAGTAAAACTTGAATTTTAAAAGCATCTTGTGATTTGAGATACTGCAGAGAACCTCTTTAAAAGGTGTCTGAGACTGAGCATCCATCAGCTGAGGAAATCCCTAATACGAGGAGCTTTAGAAAAACCTAAGCTTTCATATTTGAACTGTTTCTCCATGCAGCTGGAAATCTAATGTAAACAGGGCCTAAGGAACTTGGCCAAAGTAATTTAGAGAATCAGAACTGCTGACTGCTAATCCTAGCTCAGGTTTCTAGCCACATGCACAGAATGCTAACGTTTTGTTTTATTGTTTTGTTTTTCCTTTAGTCTCTGCTGTGAGGTACATTGGGAGAACAGTAGAGCAGTGCTGTTAACATAACACCTCTGCCCTCTTTCTTAATAAGGACCTGTTGGTTTGGTTTTGTTTTGGTTTTTTTTTTCCCTTAAGCTTTGGGAGACAAGTACAGACTACATGACAACATATTTCTGTGTGAGAAGTAATTTTTGGCTATCTCACTTTACAAAAATGAGAGGTTAAGGAGGGTGTGAATAACTTGGTTTCTTTTATGGAACAGTGATGCAGGTGCCATACACTGGATGCCAGGACAGCTTTCTTATTAGTTATGTGTTATCATTACATCTGCATACCACAGTCACAGCTCAGCACCTGATTCTGTCAGCGCTCTACAGGCATCATAGGAAGACATCAGTTGTTGACCTGAAGATCTGTCTTACTCTTAGTTTTTGAGAATAAGATGGGTACAGGAAGATGAGACTGTGCAAAGTGACAATTATTGGTGAGTAAAATAAGCAATTCTCATGGTTGCAACCTCCCTTATAGGAGAGATAATGTAGAAAGAATCTGAAAGAGCCACAAAGTGGCTTTGTGAATGCTTATGGGAGAGCTGTGCCCAGGGGAAACAAGCAGCAAAGAGAAAAAAGGGATAGATAACGTTACAGCTAATGCTTGTTAAAAAATTATTTTTTAATTTAGGTTACCTCCCAAGAAAGTTGCTCCAGAACCCTGATTGTAAGTCTTCTGGGGTTAACATTAAGTTTGGACCAGGAGCGAACTTTTGAAGCAAACCTGCTTGTCCCCACTTAGTGCACATTTGTGTACGCTGCAGACTGGTAACAAGAGCACATGATTTGGATTCTTTTTAAGTGAAACTAAATCAGAAGAATGTTCCATCTGCCAATGAGGAGGTCAGATGTACAGAATCAGGCAAGAGATAATCTAAAACAATTTTCTAAAACCCCACAAATCTATTTAGCATGGAGTCGAGGCCCTCAAAACCTATTACTTCACTGTACAGATCCACTCCTCTTGCACGGTACTGCTTGCTAGTGTAGACATAAATTATTTTGTTTCTTTTTAATTTTTTTTGCTGAAAGAAAGAAAGCTTTTTTTTAATAGACTTTCAAGTGCTCTTTGTTTATATTTCTTAAGTATGCTGATATCCTATCATTTGCAACTACTCAGTGGTATTTGCTCAGGTAGCACTATATGCTTTGCTTAGTATTTTCAGTGAAATTGCACCTATTTCAAGACAAAGTTTCTAGATTCACAGTAAACATCTGGTATAAAACATCTGGTGAAAATGGTGTATTGAAAGTAAATCTCAAATGCCTACTCAGCACTTTGGCAGTGGCACATATGGAAACAAGCCATTAAAGATGAGAAGGTCAGAAATTCTGTCTCAGGGGATTTTGACTTAAATGGTGAGAATTAAAAAAAAATATTTTACAGGTTTTAACAGAACATTTGGAAACACTTTTCCCTCTTTCTCATGTGTGGCCACAGAGTTATTAATCAGTCTCTCCTCTCCACTTACTCAGCTCTGCAATGGAAATATCTAGGGGCATTATACTGTTGATCTTGTATGTGTTTTATTAAGGCCTTGCACATTTTCAGGTCCTACAGAAGAGTTCAGAAGATAAATATTCTGGATACATGTGGAACACAAATTGATGAGGTGACAGGCAGAAATGTGGAAACATTCCCCTGTCTCCATACACTCAAGGAGAGGGAAAAATTTACCACATGTTGTTAAGGGGTAATGTAGTGCACTCTCCAATCAACCACAGGGAACAGGAGAGCCCCAGAGAGGTAAAACCAGGCTCTTCCCTCAGACTTTACAGCTACCCACAGCTTCTCCTTTAGTGCCATGTCTTAAGGTTTCTATATGTATGAGATTGTGATCAGAAAGGGTGGTTACAGAATAACCGTGATTTCATTTGGACTGAACTCCTACAAGAATTAAGAACAGTAAATTTCACCGCCTGTCACCACAAATCCCAGACACATTTATTCAACAAAGCTTTTGTAATAGAACTAAGTAGCAACATGGCCACTTTATAGCAAGGAAAGAATAAAAAAAAAAAAAGTCAGCCTAAAATTAAAAGCACAGAACCATCCTTCTAAGAAAGGCTAAAAGAATACTAAATGATATAAGTGTAAGGTAACCCTTGTAATTCATTCTTAAAAAGACTTAAAAATGTGCTATGAAGACAAACAATTTTAATAGAATCTTAAAAATACATAATATCTGAGTAGTGTTTTTCTAAGCAACTGATAATGGCATGAAATGTGTTGTTTACATAAAAATACAAATTAAAATCCGTGTAAAGACCTGTTCTGAGTGGGCTAGGACAGCATGTGGCAATATGGCCTTTTTTTTTTTCCCAACATCAGCTTGCTCCATTTTTTCTGGGGTACCAGCACCTTTCAGGAAGCATGAAGAAGTGCTGTTTCAGAGGAAAACAAGCAATCACCTTGTCTTGCAAGTGCTGGGCAGTGAGCTGGTTTTGGAGTTGGTGTCAAACAGAAAGGTCCAATCCCGTTCGGGATTCTTATTTCTTTGTGTTAGAATGCAGGCAGGACCTTGATAACACCAACTAGGTGATCTTTCTACATAGTGTACAGACTTCCAATGGGTCTAGGACCAGACCCCTGCTAAGAGTGTCAATGTTTAATCACTTCAGAAATTCTAATGAGCAGAGAGAATTTGTTTTAAAATAAAAGAGAAAAAAAATAACAAACAACAAACCCTTTTTGGAACAGCTGTTGCTGCTTAGCTAAGAGAAAAGAAAAAGAGCAAAATACTCCTTACAAATGTTAGTGAATATGCTGCATAGGAACTAACACTTGGTTTATTGCATAGAGTAATGCTGAAATACACATGGGGGTTACAGCATGCTGCAAACTGTTTTTCTCATGGGAAAGTGAAGGCTTGAAGCACTCAGAATATATCTGTGTCTGCTGCTATGTGAAGACATTTCTAAGTAAGCTTTATACCAGCAACTGCTGTGGAGTTGTGTGGAAGTGGGCAATTGGCCATATTTCTAGGGGTTTTTTTATTACCACATACCTGTGTTTGTGTGCGTGAGCACATTGCTTTCCACCAAAATTGTCCATCTCTCCCCCAAAAGAACCAGATGTGGAAATAAGCAAAAGAATGTGGAAGACACATAGCTCCCATAGCTAAAATACACTGTTTCTTGTCATGTCCCAAGTTATGGTTTGTTCACTGAAGAATGAACTGTGAGAATTTCTGTGCCATTTTGCTCAAGAAAGAGACAAATCCATTAAGTAAGTCTGTAACACAATATTGCACAAGATAGCAATGCTTCCTAACAGCATTTAGATTAGCAAGCAGAGGAAGGAAAGCAGTGTAGAAGAAACATGAGGCAAGAGACCAATGTAATCCCTGTGTGTTTCCTGGGGTATCTTGTTTGGTAGCTTTTGGGCCAGCAAAGGTTATCCTCTTTCCGAGTGATCCTGCAACAGGGACTAACATTACTGGGAGTCTGATATTAAAAAAAATTATATCCACTGCATATGCTGTCTGTCAGGTTGTCAACAATTGACACAGTTCATTTTATCTTGGTCTTCTGCTCTTGTTATTGACTACATCCCTTTCAGTAAGGACTCTTCCCTCTCTGTTTCTTGCAAAGTGTTTCAGGTAAATCCAGGGACTCTCAATCCTTCAGCACCTTTAATGAGATGTTAAGGGTGTTCTTTTACCTAGGGACATGCAGATGAAGTTATTCCCTGTTTTGAAAAAGCAAAGGCAAATGAAATAAAGAATTATCTTAAAAATGTGATTTTTTTACTTCCCATGAGTTAAATTGGGTGCAATCTTTTAACTTTAAATATATATTGTAATGGCTTTCCTCAATAACAGTATCACCAGAGTCAGTACTGTGACAGTGTCATTTCTATCCATTCTGGACCACTGAGTGAGACAAAGTGGCTGTACCTCCTCTAACTAAACTCTCCTGTATATTCCTTTGCTGAATATTGCCTTTAAATTATTGTTCACACAAGAGTGGTTGTCTCTGGTTATACTGAAACTTTAAGCTAAAGCGGTCTGACCTAGCAGAAAGCAAAGCATAAAACTCATGGGTGTTCACGTCCCAGCTATTTGTGCAGCTGTTTTGCCATACACTGCTGCATAATAATACTCAAACTGGTCACAGCAATTCAGGATACTGATTTACAAGGGACCAGGAGAGTTACCAGAGCCAGCTCTTACTCTGTATAAGTAATTATGCCATACATTTCCATCCAAATTTGGCAGATTTCACTTTCAAAGTCCTTAACTAAGTTTGTCTTGCTATTTATACTGGAAAACTTCCATTCTACCACAACAACCTGAATCTGAAATTGCTGAACAAAGCGTTGTGAGAACTGAATCAGAATTTCTGAGCCATTCTGCTGAAGAGAAGGGTAAACCTATTAAGTCAGTCCATAATGTAGTTTTACACAACAGGAGATACATGGTCCTTGTAGGTTGTTAGTGCAACAAAAGACAGTACAAGATCTTAGGCAGGCAGAACATGATTTTCATTTACAATCCACTAAGTAAGTTGATTCTACATAATTCACACTCTCATGCCCACATACTTGCAAACACGAAGTACCTGCCTGAGTAATTCTGCCAGGATCATGGGAAAATGGATGTCATATGGATGGCAACAGTAAAGCTTTCATGTTGTCACTGCATGTCTTGTGTTCCTCTTCCCTGGTGACGATAAATTGGTTTTGGACAGGTTTTTATACTCTTTAGGAGTCAGCAGTTATTATGGGACAATCTTTCTGCCTCACAACCTTGTTTATTTTATCCTCTATAAATCTTCAACAAGGTTGCTGCCCATTCTGTTTGTTTCTTCATTTCACATATCTTTATGATTATGGTCCGCCTTCATGCTGAGATAACAAGAGGAATGGCTCTTCCACTGTGATGCAGCTTTGCTGTTTTGCTCTGTTGTTTCTTCTGGTGCTTTTTTATGCACATTTCCATACAGACCAATTCTAGTATTTCCATTACATAGCTTTATACACTGTAATAGCAAAAAACTTTTTCCATTATTCACTGTAAAGAAAATTACAGTTCAACTCAGTTTACTATAGTACTGAGAATCCAGGGGTATGGCCCTGGAAATCTTTGTGCTGCATTCCAGACTTGCTCTTAAGTGCATTACCTTAAGTGACATCCTTTGAGCATAAATTATTATCACTTTGCAATGAAGTCAGCTGAAGGTCTTTTCACATGCCTGGGTACTTGCTTTTGACCTGCTCCTGCTTTCTAACCAGTATTCCTTCCAATATCACAAAGAAGGTGGTGGGGAAACACCTCACAGCTTGTATGAAGAAGTAATACTTTTTATTAGTATAACTGGGGGAGGGAGGTGAAAATACAAGCATTCAAGCTCCAAGTTTTTTCATCAGGTCATTCAGGGTACAAACCCACTTTAATGGTGACTAACATAAGCCTTGCAGATACTTATATATTCCAAGCTGTTTCTTCTTGCCGCATATATTAAGAGGTGCAGATCTACTATGTCAAGTCAGCTGCAGAATAAAATGAAACCTTTCATACTTGAAAAAAAACCTTTCATACTGGTGAATGCAACCATATTTTCCTAGTTGTCCATTCTGAATGCATGTGAAGAAATTTTGATGATGACCTTTTAAAATCTATGCATTTTCTCCTAACATTCAGCACACTAGGTTTTGAAGCTTTTTCAGTTATTACAGGTTATTGATGATTTCAAACTGACAGATGTTATCTCTGAAAATAGAGTATTCAGTTCAAATCCCAACAAATTTTAGTCACAAGACAGGAATCTCCAATACGAAAGTGATCTATCTCTGAAAGATAATAATTCGTTATTTTTAAAATTTTCCTTGCCTAATGGAAAATATTTTGACATCTGGAATATGGAATTTGTCATCGTTGTTTGAATCTGTCTAATGGATGTAGCAAATGCATCTAGCCAAGTAATGAAGGGCTGTGAAGCCAAAGGGAGTAGTTTTTCTTTTATGACTTTTACAAATGATTGGTTTATTTGATTAGGTTTGTTACAGTGGTTTGCAACCAGTTAGTAGCCACTAAAATTACGTAGCAATTTAAAAAATGTTGATGCAGTAATGAACTTGGTGATCAGCTGCAGAGGTTAACTGTGAATTTATTACCTTTGGTTTAACAAAATTGTAGTTTAGGTCTTAGATACACATCCAGTAAAGAAATAGCTGCAGCAATATAAATGGTTAATGGCCAACGCTTTATTGTTGTCCTTCTGCCAGAGGTGAACACAACCACATTTTCCATATCCTCCCCTATTGAATCAGTAAAGCAAAATGGTCCTTCAGCCAGTTTGATGTGAAATATTAGTAGTCTAGTAGCAGAACCCAAATTACTGTGAGAGGCAATTGATGCTGAGCTTCCAGATTTCTTATGATACTGGCTTAGGAACACTTAAATATTACTTGTTAGAGGTTTGGAAAAGGTAACTGAGGCTGGGCAGGGAGGGGAGTAAGGATTGGCAACATCTCAAATCACTGTTTCTTAAATGAAAAAGCACACAAGCCCTGGAATTCTAGTCTGCCATCACAGTAATTACTGTGCCCAGGCTTTTTGTCATCCTTTACAAACCCCTTGGAAATGCTGATAAGAGTGCTCAGAATAGATAGGCTGCTCACTTACATCTGTTCCAGAAGTATGGCCATTAGTCACTCAGGAGAGGAAAAAGTAGTTTTTTCCACTTTATTGAAAAGGAGATACAATTTGATTCTTGCCTTGAAATGCAGCTTTCAAAATGTTGAGTTAGAAAATCTGTGTGAGGAATACAAAGCTAGAAGTTCTCTGATTCTAAAATTTAAAGGGTACTAATTTTTTGTCCCATGTTTTCTCAGTGAGAGAGGTAAAGAATGTGTAAAGGACTCCCTAGGATTCAATGAATGGTAATTGATCACATGCTAAGGCCCTGAAACCTTCACAGAAATGTAGCTAGGAACAAAAACATTCACCAACACAAAGGCAGCAGACTAAAGAAGTTCTGCGTTTGAGTGAGAAAATAGGTGCTATACTTCCCATTCAGTATTATATATGCACAGTATAAAATCCACAGAAAACCAAGGAGGAAAACTCTCCCAAGAAAAATAGCAGTTATCTTCCACTGTATATTTAGTGTGGGAACATGGCCAGGCAGCATCACTCAGAAGCCTCCTGTAGTGTTTTTTTGCTTCAACCAAACAATGTGACAACCCAAGGAATGACTTTGCGCTCATGCTTGTACCAAGGAAGCTGCAGGAAGTGTTTTATCCTTGCTCAGCGCAGTCAGTGGTACTAAGAGCTTTATTTGTCAACAGCTTTGCATTGCTCTTAGTATCATGTCAGTTATCCTTGCTCCTGAGGTTTCTGCTGGCAGCACTGCCCATGCTAAAGCTGCCAACAGCACTGCAGCTGAATCACTGTGAGCAAAATTCTTTACAGTGCACCAAACTCGAGCTGACTCAAAATAGCAGTGATGCACTGTCATCAAAAAGTGTCTGCAAGTAGTAGAGCAAACATCAAAGCTGGCCAAAAGTTTCCCAGCGTGAACAGCTATGGTTCTTGTATCTAGCTGGGGTAGATAGGAGAGTTATCTTTTCAATACAGTAGCTTTGTCTAGAAGGCTGCAGCTATTTGGAATATGTACAAGTACAGTCCATCAAGGATGGAAATGGGAAAAAATACTCAGTGGCAGGTTTTTAATGGTGCTATAGTCACATTATCCACCTTTCTTTCACCAGCTGAGAGAACACAGTCAGGTCACATAGCTCATGGCATCTCTACTCTGAAGGCAAAGACCTAAGGCTAGCTAGAGAGACTACAGAAGGCGTTGCTGGTTAGGTCAGTAGAGGCTGCAAAGCCTGTTTGAAGTATCCAGGTAAAAGTTTGCATAGCTGGCCACACCAAGTTGCTACATCTTTCTTCAAATTATCTGCCCAGAAATTAACTCCAGACTGTCCCTGCAAGCTGCAGTCACATGCTGATTGCAGTATGGGTACATACTCTATTTTACTCAGTACTTTTAATGGTCAAGCTCTGTATGAGTTTGTCAGAGTTCACTGGCAAACAGAAACATTTTAATGAGTAGTTTATATCCTCTCCCCGGGGAACTCTATTGACATAGGATTAATTTGAAACAATGTGTGGAATAAGAGTGCCTTTTTCTGCATTAGTTTCTTCACCTTTGGAGTAAATAACATTAGTAAGGCATTCATAATTCTGTAGTAGTTGGAGTTCCTCCGAAAAACTGGCCTGCAGATTTTCTCCCTGTTCTGTTCCAGACTCATTTGCAGGTTCCCTGGTTGGAAGGAGGTAGCTCACTGTTACTTCTCAACCATCCCCCCAGAACTTTTTAATTTCTTCATAAATACCTTGATATGTTTCCTCTGTGTCTCTCTCTTCAGACCCTGACTGAAGGGCTGTGCCTCTTTTGCTGGCAAATCAGGACCATTCTTTGCTGTAGACCCTGTCCCAGCTTTTCTGTGTGTGCAATATATTAAATACATCATTTGCTATCCAGTTAATACATTTACACCTTTCACCTGCCAGCGGTAACATTTCTGTGCTGTATGAGCTATAGGGGCTTGCTTGAGAGCGAAAACATGTTCCTAGGTCTGAGCAGCCAGGTATTTTGGAGGAAAGCAGCAGGCTAATCTCTCACTTCAGATCCCTGCAGCTTTCTTCCATCTCCAGACAGAGACTCAGTGCTTTCTATCCTGGTCCTGTGTTAGCCAGAGCCCGACTGGCCCTTCTGCTCTGTGGCAATTAACCATAGTGGCATCTCTCATAATGCTGCCAGTGAGACAGCAACAAGGAGGATAAATGCCTGTGGTTTATGTTCCGCCTCCTGGGAGAGGAGCAAGGAACAAGAATGCCAAGGATCTATCTGGATCCTAACAAAGCCCTGCTCAGGTAGGAGCTCACAATCCACAGCTCAGGAGCTGCACCCCACTAGGGCATTGGACCTGCTGAGCCAGTTCTGGGGGGAACCCCAGACCACTGGCAGGGCCTCCACAGGCACCCCTCAGTAGCACTCAGGAGGGTGTCCATCACCACCTCCTACTAAAAAAAATGGATAAAACACCTCATACAGTGCAGTAGGTGATTTTAGCTTCTGTGTGAATGTGCATAATCTGTTCTTTTTAGATGGCCATAAGCATTTGTAATCTACATACCTTCTGAAGCTTTTTTCCTTAACAATGCTTTCCAGAGCATTGAACTCAAGTGTTTTTTATATTGAAATTATCTAAAGGGTAATGATAAACAAAAAGATGCAAAATGATATCGACATTAATATCCACCTTGCCACCAACTGTTATTATCCAGGGCTTCAAGTGGAAACAACTTCTCCTTCCTCCCAAAACCTCCTTGCTGCCCTTGACAGGAGGCAATTTTATTTAATGAAGACAGCCATACTTCAGTATAAAGGTGTCATGTGAATTATTCATGAACTCCTTTATCTCCAAAGCATTTCAGCTGCTTTATCTCATTGTAAAATTGTAAAAGAAGATCGAAGTTTTTTGTGGAAGTGCAGCTGTTGCTTTGAAAGGCATCTGTTTACCAACTAATACTTGGAGACGGTGACATCCTCAGCTTCTGCTGTTAAGCGGCAGAAGTAAAAGACCAACAGAACTGGGCAAACATACACTGGAGAGAAATGAGCATAACTGATAACATCAGCACTGTGAGGAAATCAATATTCAGATATTTTTAGGTGCCTCATTTTCTGCAATTAATATCTTGAGCAACGCTGAAAAAATGGAGCAGCTGAGCTCTTTTCCCCTCTATATTCCCTGTTCTCTAACATATGACTGTTCTTTACTGTGAGGTATTTCATTAGAGACCAGTCCTGTCATTACCTCAGTATGTTGATATGTATCTTTACTCCCGAGGAAAACAATTATAGTCAGCACAGCTATACATGAGCACAACAGTCTTTGCATTTCATCTAATTTCAGAGCCAAGTTCCACATACACTGATTCAATTACAGAGTAGAATTCACTGCAGCAACTGTTGCCCTTATTCTTACTTCCCTGGCTACAGACATGCAAAAGCATTGCAAGAGAAAATACTATTTTCTTTTCTTGCTGGTATTTTAGTATGGTGGAAGTACAAATAAGCTATATTTTGAAATATCATTTAAAAATTGCCATACCCTTAGAAGTCAGCCCTGCCTACATAAAACCAGCTTGCTGAACTTGCAGCACTCCAGAGTTTTGTGAGAGCAGCCAGACTGCAAGCTCTTGCCCTTTATTTCACCAGCTACATCCTTTGACCTCGTGGAGAGGATTCTGGTTTAAAAGACAATTTACTGTGATTTGTACTTTCACCTCATTTTCTTTACAAGCTGATTGTGAAGTATTTTCTCATAATCATTTAATCTTAAAAGAAGTGTACCTCTGTGCCTATGCATATTTTTACAGAGTAAGGTCACATCTATCAAATAGCAGATGAACATTCCATCACTATTTATCAAATATAGCTGAATATTAAAAAAATCATTTTTACCTTTCTGTAATCAGCCTTTGTGCCTATAGCAGGACAGAAATAACATTGTGTAGGCTATCTTATTTGTCATATTTCTGAATTTTAGGGCACTTTATTTTTTAATCTCAGTATTTATTTTTGTGTAGCATGTTTTATCTAGAGCATCCTAATATAATGGCATCTATCCTCAGATACCATCTTCAGTTATCAAACCAAAGTAACATTTAAATATGTGATCATATCTTAAAGGCTCAAACATAAAGATAAGAAAATACATAATCATAAAAAAAATTACTCTTTTCAGTGAAGAAGCAGATTGCAATTACTCCTAATTAATTCTGGTGCTGCTGAGATTGTTATCTTGTTTGGTATAGCTGCCTTGCCAACTAGATGCTAATTTCTTCCTCCTGAGCATGAAGATTTTTGTGTTTTAATTTAGCTGATAACATAGGATTTGGCTAATAGCTGCTGTGGCAGCTACAGTGCTTTTTCCTCTCTGTTATATATGATGCTAAATTTCATGGATGATCAGGAGAAGCTACAAGCAAGTACTTCTTGAATTTGAACAATACCCATATGCCCAGCTTGTAGGACAGAACTTCAGGAAAGGAATGAGGCATCAACAAGCTGATTCTTTTCCATCAGTAGTCTTTGGACTGCAGAAAGGAAAAAAAAAAAAAAAAAAACCCAAAAAAACCACCTGACTGATCTACCAAGGCAGGAAAGAAAAGTTTCAATAATGATGTTATGAGACTGCTGTGCAGTGGCTTGAGAGAATGCACCAAGTAAAAGGTAATGCCAGTGCATTAAAGTCTTCAGAGGAACTTTGAGTAAAGCTTCCTGACAGTGTTGTGAAGGTAGAGACAGACCAAAATAATGCTTTCACTGGGGACAATCTGTTGTGTTCCTTCAACCCCTTGTGGGCACCCAAGCATCCACACAAAGGAGAAACATGGGAAAAGCTCATTGCAGAAACTCTGCTTCTCACTTTTCCTTTCCTTTCCTTCTTTTTCTTTTTCTCTTTTTCTCTTTTTTTCTTTTTCTTTTTTTCTTTCTTTCTTTTTTTTTTTTTTCATTAAGAATGCTGATAACTACATTACTTTCCTTTTGCATGTCTCTACTGAGTTCTCAGGATAAGATATTGGGATTTCTCTGAATATATAAAATCATCAAGGATTACTAGAGCTCATATTAAAAAGTCCACAAAATATAATCTCTCCTTCTTGTGAACATCAGCAGCTATAACATTTCTCATACAGTTTTGATTTGTAAGTACTCCAGGCAGCAGATTGCCTCGGAACATCTGTTTACTGAATGTCCCAGAGAGACTGGTTTTGTACTGCAAATTTCAAGAATCTCTGATATTACCATGCGATACCAGCATCTTTGCTCCCTTTGCTGAAATGTTTTTCATGTGGATAACTTAGAAGAAATGTATTTGTCTGAAAGTTGATAAAGTCTTACCTAAGTTTTAAAACTTGAAGGATTTTGAAAAACTCATATTGCTTAGCCAGTTTTTCTTAGCTTTCTCTTTTCTTTGTATTTAACTTTCTGTCCATGGCATTTTTTATAACTGGAAAAGTTGTTTGGCTTTTTAGATGATGGCTTTTCTTTTTAGATTCCTGGTTAGGATGCACTCTTGCATTAAAACTTCAATGAAAATTCAGTAAAAGAGAAAATGATATTTTAATGTTTGAGATCAGGCCTCATCTGGCATGTTCATTTATTGCTAATCTTTACAGTGCTATCTATCTGACAATAAGTTTTTAGGCCATTATTCTGCACATGCTTAACTTTGCAACTGTATGTAGCCCTGTATAAATTCAGTGTTATTTCATGGATTTTAAAGGTAAGCAAGTACAAAGAAATCTGGCCCTCAGGGTACAGGATTATCTGACTATATTTATGTAGCAAGTTAGCACAAAAAAGTCTCAGTTATGTTACCAAGCATAATAAAATTCTCCCCAAAACTCATTATAGTCGTACTCTGATTTTCACTGTAGATCTTCATACTTTATGAACTTTTTCATATTGTTTTATCCCAATATTGCAAGGTAATAAATATGGCATTGATAGCATAAACTTTTCTAGTAATTAATACACTCTTCTGTGACTATTTTAGGATATAGACCTCATAAAAATGTATCTTGTTTACTTTGAATGACCAAAAGAAAAATAAATTAGCAGCCAAAAGAGAAGGAAAAAAAAAAAAACAACCAAACCAGGACCTCTCTGAACAATTATTACTCCTTCAAGTCGATTACACTGCAAGTAATTACACTCATTAAATTATAACCAATACACTGGAAGTGTTCCTCCCTTAAAATAGACAGAATTTTAGAGAAGGTAAGACTTTCCACATGTATGTTATTTAAACTATGTGGAAAGCACAACAGTGTTCGAAAATACAACTGTTAAAAAATGCTTATCCACTTGCTAAAAAAAAAGAGGGTACACATTCATTACAAACCCAAGTATTCTACTAGCAAGGGCTTTGCTTTTGAGCCATCCTACTTAGAAATTATTCTTCTGTAGCTTCATCAGATTCCTTTTCTGCTTCCCCAAAGATACAAGACATGGATCCCATTTAATCAATTCATATGTAAAAGCAAAGCCACTAGACACCCCTAGGAGTTTTAATTTAGAATCACAATCTTTTGTAAACCCCTTTGTTTCTAGCTGTGCTTTTCAGAACAGACTAATCTTGAGTTTCACTGCAGTGTTCTTGCACCCGAACAGGTGGGATTACGATATTGGTTATGAGCAGAACTGTTGTTGTAGGAAATATTTGTAAAACATCTAACTGACCAAGCAGAAGAGAGCAGCTACACATCCTGCAGGCCAACTCTTAACTGTTTTTCTAATGCTAGGGCCAGGAGTGGCTGCTGTACCACACCCAGAGGAGTAAACAGGAAAGGCTGCATCTATCACTGTGTTCTGCAGCGCTGTGTGACACGGGGAGACACGGGATACGTTCAGGCCAATCCATGCAGGTGGACATGAGCTTTTCAATGCTGGCCTCAGAGCTGAGTGAGACAGTGGGCAGAATGGTTGCACCAGTGCCCATCGGCAGCTTCCTGCTCACAACTGCCTTGTGTCCAGCTAATGGGAAAAGGCAAAGAGCTCAACTCTGCCTGCACCTCTGGGCATACATGTATTTTCAGACAGACCTACTTTCCTTCAGCTTTTCTTTCTCTTTTCTTTCTCCTTTCCTCTTTTCTTTCTTTTCTTTCTTTTTTTTTCTTTTCTTTTCTCCTCTTCTCTTCTCTTCTCTTCTCTTCTCTTCTCTTCTCTTCTCTTCTCTTCTCTTCTCTTCTCTTCTCTT
>JANHGN010013801.1:5453-16372 GCA_024605025.1 Megaceryle maxima
CCCCCTGCTCTGGGTGACCCTGCTGGATGGAGCAGGGGGGTGGCACCAGCTGATCTCCAGAGGTCCCTTCCAACCCCCACCATTCTGTTGTTCTGAGAAAAGTTAGGTAAATTGAAGATAGTCAACAGTGATTTTCCTTCCCTGCCTCCCAGCTATCACACAGATCTCCTTGTGAAATAAAATATCAACATCCTATCACACCAGAGGAGTAAGAACATCTTCATTTTGGAGAAGACAGTTTATTAGTGTTTTCCAACTAAGCATTTACAATGCATTAAGAAACCTCTGATTCTTTAACTACAACCACTGCTGAGTTCCTCTCTCAGTATTTTATTTTGCAGTCGCTATTTTATTTTAACTTGCTAAATAACCAGGGCATGAGAACAGCATGATCCATCTCTGCTGTTTGTAGGGGGAACTATTGAAACGCTTGCAATTTTAATGCTCTAGGGTGCGTTTCATAATTACAGTTGAATCCAATTTAGGCCATAAATAAGTAATATCTGATAGCCCCCTGTGATGTTAATGAGATAGGGTTGGCTGAAAATTTGCACGCTAAGTAGAGGCAGTAAAAATGTTTCCTGCAAAGCCTAAAGACTGCTGGTAAAACCACCTTGGAGATACAGGCCACCTCTAAATTGAAAATGAGATACGTATCGGTTCTTTGATGGTCACAAAAAGAGACTTTTGTCTGGAAAATGGATGTTTAGAATAATTTTGCTGTCAGCACGTTGAAGGGTCTTGCTTCATTCTGCCATTCTGGAGGTAATTTTGGAAATTCTTCCATGCTAGTGATATTGTGACACATTTCCATCTTCTAGAAACCACCTTCTTCACTTTGTTGTGACCTCATCAACATGCTCTTCTGCTGTGCTGCTGGAAGAAACAGCTGAGCCTTGAGCCATAGGGAGAAGCAAAGGGAAATTTGGGGGGACGGGTTAGATTTTCAGTTTCATTGCTGACATTTGTGATGATTTAGGTCAAGTCAGTCCTTCTAGTTGGTACTGGAGTACAAGCTGGGTTGTCAGACTCCAGTGCTGCTGAATTTATGGAGTATCAAAGGCTCTGGCTGGACTGGTTCCCTATCATAGAATGATAGAATCGTTTTGGTTGGAAAAGACCTTTCAGATCGAGTCCAACCATTGACCCATCACTGTCAGGTCACCACTAAACCATGTCCCTCGGCATCCCATCTCCAGGACTTTTTTATCCCTCAAGGATATAAAAGGATTCCCTGGGACAGACTGTTCCAGGCCTTGACAACCCTTTTGGGGAAGACATTTCATAGAATCATAGAATGGTTTGGGTTGGAAGGGACCTTAAAAATCATCTCGTTCCAACCCCTCTGCCATGGACAAGGACACCTCCCACTAGACCAAGTTGCTCAAAGCCCCATCCAGCCTGGCCTTGAACACTTCCAGGGATCCACAGCTTCCCTGGGCAAGCTGTTCCAGTGTCTCACCACACTCACGGTGAAGAACTTCCTAATTTCTAATCTAAATCTACCTTTTTTTCAGTTTGAAGCCATTAATCCTTGTCCTATCACTACATGCCCTTTTACAAAGTCCCTCCTTGTCTTTCCTCTAGGCCTCCTTAAAATACTGAAAGGCCACCCTAAGGTCTCCCCAGAGCCTTCTCTTCATAGAATCATATAATCAGTAGGGTTGGAAAAGACCTCTAGGATCACCAAGTCCAACCTTCACCCTCACATCTCTCTGTCCATCAGACCACAGCCTCAAGTGCTACGTCCACTCAGTTTTTAAACCGCTCCAGGGCTGGTGACCCCACCACCTCCCTGGGCAGCCTGTTCCAGTGCCCAACCACTCTCTCAGTGAAGAATTTCTTCCTAATTTCCAATCTAACCCTCCCCTGATGCAACTTGAGGCCATTTCCTCTCGTTTTATCATTAGTAATTTGGGCTGCTTCAGCTCTCCAGGCTGAACAACCCCAGCTCTCTCAGCCTTTCCTTGTAGGAGAGGGGTTCCAGCCCTCTGTCTTCATGGTCTCCTCTGGCTCCTCTCCAACAGTTCCATGTACTTGTATTAGGGGCACCAGAGCTGGAGGCAGTACTCCAGGTGGGGTCTTACAAGAGTGGAGTAGAGGTGGAGAATCACCTCCCTCAACCTTCTGGACATACTTTTTCCTAAGTTCCTAATAAATTGTTCCTCAGCTCCAACCTCAACCTCCCCTGGTGCAACGTGAGGCCGGTTCCTCTTGTCCTGTCACTTGTTCCCTGGGAGAAGAGCCCGACCCCCCCTGGCTCCAACCTCCTGTCAGGGAGCTGTCAAGAGCCAGAAGGTCTCCCCTGAGCCTTCTTTTCTCCAGGCTAAAATGAGGTGCACAAAGTTACAGAGAAGCAGAAACGTGGCCGTGTGTTTAAACAACATCAGGCAACATCGGAGCGGGACGAAACGTGACTGCTGGGTGTGATTTCCAGTTCATTGAAGAGCTGGGCTACCATGGGTCACAGGGAGTGTGCCTCACATTTAGAGGTGCTGTTCCACTCTTGGAGCTCCTTCCAAAGTCGGTGTTCAGCACAAAGCCAGGCCCGTGGCTTTGCATTACCATTATTTTAAGCTAAGAAAATGTCAGTGGGTAAAGGTTGGGCAGAAGGGTGAAGTTACGGGGCCATCAGTATCACATTATAATTGGAGCTGCAGGAGAAATCACATCCAAACCGTTGTTAACCTTTGCAAAGCTGAATGAATTGCAAGCAAACTGGGGGGGTTATTTTTTGCTGTTTCCTCCTCTCCGCTTTTTCTGACGTCGCTCTTTAACTTACAAATCTTGCTGCTGTCTTTGAGCCATTTTGACAGGAAACTTTTTTTATTAGTATCTATTTTCCTTGTCTTCCAAAAAGCCTCCTTATGCCACCCCACCTATCTAGAACACGTACTTCTCACCAGTGTACTTTTGAATACAGAAAAGGTGAAAATATTGATTATTTTGAATATTTGGCCTTCTAAATGCATTGGTCACCAATGATCCTTTTCCTTCCTTTTATTAAAAAAACCCCAACAAAGATACCTCTATTTCTTCTGTGCTGCTCTGCTTTATTGGCCACTTCTCTAAAGATTTATGAGAGGGGTATTGAGAAGGGTTTGAATGATGGAAGGATGTGTGAGCACCAGAAGAAACAGCAGAACAAGAGTTGAAACCATGGCGTGGTGACACGGTTGGCTGTAAAGCAGTCGAGGATCATGCTGGTAGCCCTGTGACTGGTCAGGAGGAGACCTCTTGCTGCTAAGCTAGGAAGGTGGCAGCAAGGTCACAGCATGTCAATACTGCTGTTCTTCCTAGTGTAGCAGCCCTAAGACACTGCAAATGAGGAGGTGGAGGTATTGACCAACAGATTGGCATAAAATGTGAGAACTATAGACAACTAAAGCCAAAAGGTCCTGCCAAAGAAGCTGTTGAGCCCTACAGGGTATAAAAGACCTATAAGCCAGGTTTGCTGTCTCTGGGAAAGAAGCCAGGACTTGTAGTGAGGACCTGACAGCCAACATCCTTTGTCCTCTGTGTGGGATGCAGGTGATGTTGGTCAGACCAGCTGGCCAGTACATTTGGCATTTGTGGGTGTGAAAGTGTGAATGGGTATAATCGATTTTTCTCTCAGGTTTTGTTTAATGTGATCACCTTCAGCTGGGAGAAGGCTCCAGGGAGACCTTCTTGTGGCCTTTCAGTACTTAACGGGGCCTGTCAGAAAGATGGGGACAGACTTTTTAGCAGAGCCTGTTGGGACAGGACAAGGGGGGATGGTTTGATACTCAAAGAGGGAGAATTCAGACCAGAGAGAAGGAAGAAAATTTTTATACTGAGTGTCATGAGAGTCTGGCCCAGGTTGCCCAGAGAGGTGGTCAGTCTCCTATCCCTGGCACCATCCCAGGTGAGGTTGGCCGGGGCTCTGAGCACCCTGCTCTAGTTGCAAATATCCCTGCTCCCTGCAGGGGGGTTGGACTGGATGACCTTGAAACATCCTTTCCAACCCAAACCATTTGATGTTTCTATTCTGTGATCTCATCCAAATCTTTGTTAGCCTGATTTACCGTAGACCTCTGACATCTTCATTTGTGTTCTGTGTCCTCACATGCACAGTTCACCCTATTTCTTGGCTGCTCTATGTCCTGTCTTTCATAGCTGCTGTTGAAACATCCACCTAGGGATGTTCAACGCTGACTCTGCCTTTTCCCATCATACTCTTACATAATTATTAGAGAATTGGGTCTATTTTCCAAGTGGAACAAGAGTTGCCAGTTTTCCATTTTCATGGTGGCACGTGAAACCTCAACGTGCCTGTACTGAAGTCTGAATATCAAATGATGTAATTTTAGTTTGGTGCAAATAATTGGACTTGTTCCTCGGGAAAAAAAAAATAATCTTTAGAGGGTGCAATATTTGACTCTGTACAACAGTCAGGCAGATGGTTTCATGTGCTGTATATTGATTTTCCTGGCTGTGAGCGTTTGCCCGGCGTTCTCCATAAGTGGGAACGGCCTGTTGCAATAATTTAATTCTGGAGTCGTGCTGCAGATATTTTATTTACTCTTTTTGCTTATTAAATAATTCCTTGCTGCAGCACAAATGGTATTCCTAAATATGTGCCTAAAATACTGAATCCCTTTTATTTTCCTTCTGGAGGAAAAGGAAGAGCTTGGGAATATCTTCATGTTATTTTTGACAAGATGAAGAAGTTTAGCAGCTCAACATCTATCCTTCTTTCCACGTTGTCCTCCTCACCCTTTACTTTGTCCTCCACAATGGTCACACACAGACCAGAGCCATTTGGTCCCTTCTCCATTAATTAGTCCCATCATTATCGTTCCCATTTATGCTCTTGGCCTCTAAAGTCTCCCGTGACAACAAACTGTTTTGGGGGTTGATTTATAGCCCTTTGGGTTTTTAAGCATTTATTGAGTGGGATTTAGTTTATAGCTTTGTCACTTGCTTCAGCAGGTCCATGTCCTTCCTGTGCTGGGGGCTCCAGAGCAGGACACGATACTCCAGGGGGGGTCACGTGAGGGTGGAATAGAGAGGGAGAATCACCTCCCTTAATGTGCTGCCCACGTTTCTTTTGATGCAGCCCAGGATGTGACTGGGGCTTTCTGGGATGCACTTGCACAGTGTTGGCTCGTGTTGAGCTTTTCATCAACCAGCACCCTCAAGTCTTTCTCCTCAGGGCTGCTCTCAATCCATACTCTGCCCAGCCTGTACTTCTGCTTGGATTGCCCCGACTCATGTGCAGGACCTTGCACTTGGCTTTCTTGAACTTCATGAGGTTCACATGAGCCCACCTCTCAAGCCTATCAAGGTCCCTCTGGGTGTATCCTGTCCCTCCACTGTGTTGACTGCACCACATAGCTTGGTGTCATCCACAGTCTTGCTGAGGGTGCCCTCAATTCCACAGACACAAAATAAAACAGACACACACAAAAAAATAGTAACACCTGCTGCAAACAAGGAAGGTGGCTTGTGGCTTGTTAAACCTTGGTGCCACCTTCAGCAGAAGGAGAAGGTAGATCAGGAGATCAGATCTGTTGGCTGCAGGTAACTCTTTGTCAAAGGCCAATGGTGCAAACCACGTGCTCTCCTGCGTTACGCACTTCACAGAATCACAGAATGCTAGGTGTTAGAAGCAACCTCTGGAGATCATCGAGTCCAACCCCTTGTTCCAATTATTTTGAAGTTTAATGCACTGAATACTTAAAAAGTGTCCTATAACTCTCCAGCATATTAATATCTGCTTTTAAATAGCACTGGAATAGCTTCCAATTCATCAGAATAATTTGGGATCTGTTTCTCGTAATCATTGCGGGGCTTTCTGAAATTATTAAGTGACCTATATATGTTAAAGCAGTTTAGTATTGAAGCTGCTGTATATTTTGGCATTTAAACCTGCCATTTTTTACTGGTAATTCTGATGTTGATAAACACCATAGAAGAGTTTCATAATTGGGCCCTAATACGCCAGATGGATTTTCTTCTCTCCTCGTGAGAATGCATCATATCAAAGTGCTGATGAAGTTTTCCAGCCGTTTAAAAATGAAAAAGAGCTTTAAGGATACCTGGAGTGGAGAGAAATATCTTCTCTGCTGTGAAAAGTTGCTCAGAGCCCAGAATAAAACCAAACAAGGTGTTTTCAGTTCAGATTTTTATGAATGCCCTGCGATACCAAGAGCTCTAAAGGCTTATCAACAGTTGATGCATGCGTTGAGGCCAACAGAGGGAGGTTACTTTGAACCACGTTGCTCATTTATTCTACTTAATCTACTAAATAATGTAGAATTACTTTATTAAGCTCTTTATCAAGTAGAATATGGTCCATAAATGTAAATGTTCTCCCTGTATTGCAATATTTATGCTGCCTAAGTGTAAACTCTTGGAACTTGGGTCGGCCAATGAAAGCTGCGTTTGGTAGAACCTGACCCAAAAGAGGAGTTGTGTTTTCACATTTCCCTGGGATGGAAGACTCTTCGGGGCTCTTAGATGGCCCTTTTTCCTTCCACTCTGTTTTTCTGACTGAGTTTTCTGGTTTCCTCTTTTTCTATTGGAAAAATTGAACCTCTTTCAATCTGGACTCATGGCTGGCCTTAGGAAAATGGAGACCAAACAGCTGATAGCTGAGGTTCAGCTACTGGATGTGCTGCTTCACTCAGATGTGATGTTTGCAGGACTGCTCGTAGGCTGGGCTGGGATGTTACAAGCCCAAGAACATTTCTGTCCCCTTTACCTTCTTTTCAGAGAGGTGGGTCAGGAGAAAGCATTGTTTGAGATGAGGGCAAGCGTAGAGAGAAGCCCAGAATGAACAGTGGATTCCAGGGATGAAGGAGGCTCTTGGTAGGCTGATATTTTTGGAGGAGGAAGAAACAGAAGGAGAAAGTAAAGCAAGCCCTGCAGCGAAGGTTTATTTTTAAAGCCAGTTGGAGATGAGTGGATATTTGTGGCTGTTCAGGAGAAATCAGGGCAGAGCACAGTGTTTGACCACGGCTCTGCCAACCGTAGGCTTTCACTTCAAGTCTTTTTCCAACACAACTCTCATTCTACGTAGCTTTTTCTTTCCCCTGCCTCCATATTGACACAGTTGCTATTCAAGAGAAGGTATAAAAACTCAAGAAGCTTCTTTAAAACCACTGATGTGAGGACAGGTCTTTTTAACTTATGTCAGGATGGTTTAGGCTGAGAAAACCCAGCAAATAGATCTTGACTTTGCTCCACCCCCAGGGCTCTTCAAGGAGGTGATGAAGTGCAGCCCAGCAAGCAGGAGCTGCCTTTTATTCCTCCCCCAGTGCTGCCAAAGGGGGGAAATATATTTCCTTAGTGATTTTATAGCTTTTGTGGCTATTTGCTGCCTCCTTGTGACGGTACAAAGATGTATGGTGCTGTTCCTCTGAAATACAGGGTACTGTGGCGAGCATTTGAGAAAGAGGTTTTATTAGCCCTTAATTGTTTATTCCTCCCTGGGCTTTCTTTGGAAAGCCTTGGCTGTGGTGCCAGAAGTGAGACAGGAAAGAGAAACCCACGAAAGACTCTGGCACATACAATCTTGTGCAGTGTTGCCTTTCAGAAGGGGGATTTAATATACGAATAAACCTTATCCTCTTAGTTCTCCACTCCAGCTTTCTCCTCCGAGAGAGTAAATGAATACGTAGGGAGATGTCATGTTCTAATCAACCAAAAATAAGAGGTCCCTACCCAACATGTACGACTTGCTGGAGTCCCATTTTTCCTAAAAAGAAGCCATCCCCATCAGTGTGTTTTGATGTGTATCTTCAGTGCAGTGTGTTTGTTTCTGGTGCTGGCTGGTAAATCCACGTGCATGGAGCACGTACGTCTTGTAAGGGTCACCTATGGAAAGGTGAAGGTCTCATTGACTTTGCCGGTTGTGCTCAGCACAAAGCAGCTTCGTCTATGTGCTGGACCTCCTGAGAAACTCCTCCTCAGGGTAAATCTCTCTGAAATGGCTCTTTACAACACAGAGGGGCTGAGATTGATGAAGCAATTGGCCTTTCTCTTCTGCCCTTTGGACTTCTATCTCCTTTCCCCAAATAAAGGGCTGTGGAGGAGGTAGGCTCGGGTAAATCATGGCAGTAGCCATTGCCCATAAGCTGCATCTCAAATACTTTATCCTCAGATGAAACTTCTTGCTGGAGTCACGATGTGGAGGCCACCATCTGTCAGGTGTTGTGCTTTGGCAGCCTCTCCTGGGGACTCCTGCAGATGTTTTGAATATTCTTATTTTCATGGTTAAATTAAATGGGTTGAACTCAATGATCTTCAGAGGTCCCTTCCAACCCTTAACATTCTGTGATTCTATGAAGCCAGGAACACTTTTCCCCGTTATTTCCACCCTCCATTTTTTTACAGTGATGTTAAAATGTTACTGAAAACAAAGCAGACCAAAGATTTAACTCATGGTCTTAGCTGTGCTGGTTCTGCTTCGGGGCATTTTGGATTTTTGCTCTTTGGCAAGCACTGTCCTCTTTGAGTCTTGGAGATGAAGCAAATGTTGCACCTTAGAAACAACTTCAGGTTTCTTTGGGGAAAAAAGGAGCTTAGAAGAAGAAGAAGAACTTACCCAAGCCATTAAAGGTGGTGGTGTTCATGCCACGGGAAGCTAACGAGAGCCCCAAGACAAATGCATGCCCTCCAGAATTTTGCTAGTCCCTCGTTCACTTCTGCTGGTTCAAGTTTAGCCTGAGTGGAAATCCTTCTAGTCCAAACATGACCTTGTCCAGGAGAGAAATCCCATTTCCAGGTCTAAGGATAGTCTGCTATCACCCTTAGCACAGAGAGCTTCAGGAAAGGAAGGGAAAGCTGAAGGTATGAAATCCTCAGTCATCAATACTGCATGTTAGCTTCTTTACCAAAATAGCCATTAAAGATTTAATGTATACGCTTTACTAGTTAACAGGGGCACATTGGTTTTTACATAAAAAGTCAATAATAATCCAGTCCATTTCACAAAAGCAAATAAAATAGCCGTTAAAAACGCTTGTCTAAACTATTTGTGTTCACAGAAAAACAGCCAGGCTTTTACAGTGAAATAATGTCACATTTTAATATTCGGAGAAGGTACGGGGAGGGGAAGTGATTTGGAATAGGCACTTCTTAAAATGGAAAAGGCCAAACAAATCTCTCCACGATCCTGCTTAAATTTGTAAAGAAATAGGCACCGTAGGAGCCCTTAGAAGCAGGGCAGACGTTGTAAAGCTGAAGTCACACAAGTGCCAAGTTGAATATTTTGTACTAGATGATAGGAAAATGTAGATGTTGTGCTGTCATGTAGAACAAGGTCGTGTCATGTAGAACAAGGTCATGTCATGTAGAACAAGGTCATATCATGTAGAACAAGGTCTTGTCATGTAGAACAAGGTCAGATCATGTAGAACAAGGTCATGTCATGTAGAACAAGGTCAGAGCATGTAGAACAAGGTCAGATCATGTAGAACAAGGTCTTGTCATGTAGAACAAGGTCAGATCATGCAGAACAAGGTCCTGTCATGTAGAACAAGGTCCTGTCATGTAGAACAAGGTCAGAGCATGTAGAACAAGGTTCTATATAGTACGAGGATGCTCTTCATATAGTACGAGGATGCTAGTACAACGTCGTTGTGCTTTGTTGTACTATCGTAGTACAACAACTACGTTGTAGTTGGTGATGGTAGTACAATGTAGTTGTACTATCATCCTCGCATCTAGCATCTGATATGCTACTTGTACTGGCATCCTCTCAGCTGAATGGAGGAAGTGTGGTCTGGATGATTGGGTAGGGAGGTGGATTGGGAACTGGTTGAAGGATGGAAGGCAGAGAGTTGTGGTCAGTGAGGCAGAGGCTAGTTGGAGGCCTGTATCTAGTGGAGTCACAGAATCATAGAATGGTAGGGGTTGGAAGGAACCTCTGGAAATCAGCGAGTCCAACCCCCCTGCCGGAGCAGGGTCACCCAGGGCAGGCCACACAGGAACAGAGCCAGGTGGGGCTTGAAAGTCTCCAGAGAAGGAGACTCCACAGACTCTCTGGGCAGCCTGGCACAAGCTTTGTCACTCTCACAGGGAAGAAGTTTTTTCTCCTGTTGAGGTGGAATCCTGTGTCTCCCCTTGCTACCATTACCTCTTGTCCTATCACAGGACACTTCTGAAAAGAGCCTGGCCCCTTCTTCTTGACCCCTACTCTTCAGATATTTGTAAACAAAGATCCTCTCTCAGTCTTCTTTTTCCAGACTAAACAGCCCCAGGGCTCTCAGCCTTTCCTCACAAGAGAGATGTTCCAGTCCCTTCATTGTCTTGGTAGCTCTCTGTTGGACTCTCTCCAGTATTTCCCTGTCCCCCAGGGGTGGGTACTGGGACCAGTACTATTCAGTGGACTCATCAACGACCTGCATGAGGGAACAGAGCACACTGTCAGCCAGTTGGCTGAGGACACCAAACTGGGAGGAGTGGCTGACACACCAGAGCTGTGCTGCCATCCAGCGAGAGCTGGACAGGCTGGAGAGCTGGGGGGGGAGACATCTGATGAAAAAGAATCTTCAGAAGGGCAAGTGCAGAGTCTGGCATCTGGGCGAGAACAGCCCCAGGTACCAGTAGAGGCTGGGGACTGACCTGCTGGAGAGCAGCGGAGGGGAAAGGGAGCTGGGGGTCCTGGTGGGCAGCAGGGTGACCAGGAGCCAGCAATGTGCCCGTGTGGCCAGGAAGGCCAGTGGCACCCTGGGCTGTATCCCAAGGGCTGTGGTTAGTAGGTGGAGAGAGGTTCTCCTCCCCTCTGCTCTGCCCTGGTGAGGCTGCATCTGGAACAGTGTGTCCAGTGCTGGGCCCCTCAGTTCAAGGAGGACAGGGAACTGCTGGGAAGAGTCCAGCCCAGAGCCACAGAGATGCTGAAGGGAGTGGAAGATCTCCCTGCTGAGGAAGGGCTGAGGGAGCTGGGGCTC
>JANHGN010013802.1:0-12681 GCA_024605025.1 Megaceryle maxima
TTTGTTTGTTTGGTTGGTTTTTGTTTGGGGTTTTTTTGGGGGGGGGGGGGTTAATTTTATTTTATTTTTTACTACTGTGTCATTTCCTCCAAGAATAAGCCAGAGCTATGGCTTATTCTTGGAAAAAAATGTCCCATGTCTTATGCTAAGTCTCTTAGCAGAATATTTCTGAAAGTTTTGGTGGCAGGGCCTGGAGGCTGAGGAACTAGAACCATAAACAAACAATAATAAAAAGTGACACGTGACTGCTGGCAATAAAATATAAGAACAGAACTCCAAGTCCTAAACCTTACAAAGTTATTTCAGGTGTTATTCCTTTTGCACTTTACAGCATCAGTTAAATGGCAAGGAACTTACTTCCAGAAAATATGTTAATTCTCTTTTTCCTGCAGAGTGCATTTCAATTTCTCATGAAGTCTCACAAATAGCTTCCAGTTGTGAATCCTTAATCATTGAATCCAATATTTTTCAATCATAACACTGAATGAGAACTGAGTTTATTTTGGTGGTTATAGGATGCTGTGATGCAGGGAACATAATTATAAAAAGACAGGTGTACTCTTACTCTGGGTCTGAATTTTAATAAGTGGTTTCAACAAACTCATATTCATTACAATGACAGGTTTTTTCCCTTCTCTAAACTCCTGAACTGAACTATTAAATGAGTCAGTTTATTGAAATATTTAATTTAGCCAATGCTAAGCCAAAAATGTTAATTGCTCACCAAACTAAGTATTATATAAAGTCTTGCTTAGCTACAAACAGATTTCCCATAAATATAACTGACTATTCTTATCACAGAAGCACATTAGAGGGGAAAGACAGAGAGACACAAAATAAAGGTGACTTTTATTGCTTTTAGCTAGCTGTAAAATGATATTACCTCTCTATTAATATACTAGGCAGCAATCAGCTTCCACAAATGTTCTATCTAAGAGCAAAGATTTTATACAACATCCATTACCACCAACATTTAGAAGAATATAAATTATAATGTAAGAGATTAGTAATAGGAAGAAAGAATCTTCACAACTAAAATTTGTTAGGTTGAGATCTAGAATATAAACTAACTTCAGACACACGTGATAGAAGTTACATGGATTTCCTCTTTAATAATGTTTTGATCTCCTGATAGAAATCTTACATCCACGGACACTGACAATCTGCAGTAACCTGAGCATAGGCTGTGTCTGGGCAGCTTTATAGCTGAATTCTGAACACGGTTACTCATGTCAAACTTCTAAAAAATTACTAGAATGCTCTTGAAAATTAAGCACACACAGAGTCCTCATGATCAGTAAAATGATGTGCTCAGAGTTCAGTACATGAAGATAGTTTTTTGCATAAAATTTTACCAGAATACTGAAATGTTTTTGTAGGTTTGGAATCAAATTTTCTCACTGATTCATAGCTCTTTGAATATAATATCATTTAGTGCTACTCTGTACAAAAATCACAGGAACTCTTTGTTATCTTTCTCTTAAGCTTTGCTTATTTTGATATGTTATTACGTATCTTTTTTTTTTTTTTATTAATTAGATTCTTTTGAAGTAAATTGCCTTCACTGCTGTTTCATGTTTAAGTTATATCAGTATGGATCATCACTACATCTATGAAAATCATCCATAAACAAATACTAGTTAATTGGTGTTCCCCCATATTTTTCAGATTCTATTGTAAAGATGTCAGAACAGTGAAGTTATATTGCTTAACTCACTTGATTTCTTGAAATTAAAATAATAATTAGAGTGTTTGATACACGTTCAGTAGATTATAGAAGTCACTTTGATGGTATTCAACCATTGCTAATCAGTCTGTGCTATTAATTAAAACTTAATGATCTGTATCTTTCTGTTATTGACAAAATGTGGTTTTTAATTACACAGGAATTTAAATAACATGGCTAAAGTAATGCTAAAAGGGCAAAACCTCAACAGGGTGCTTACAGAATAAAGTAAGATTTTGTAACGAAGCTTGTCCTTTTAATTAATAACAAACTTGGGAAGTTTTCCTGTTGCTTGGTAAAGTTGATCACTTTACATACTTTTGTAAGTCGATCTAGCACAAATATTCAGTGGAATTTTAATTTAGACATTACTGATACAATGGAAAGTGTTTTAAAAGTCATTGCTTAAATGGCCACCAGGTCATAAATTTCAATTCAATGAGGTTTTTAATCCAATGTATTTAGTCTTGCGGGTCTAGTCTTAATGTGCAATAACATCATTCTTTTACATATTAATTATATTGTTTCTACTAGAGAAAACAGGAGATACTGCCCTTGAAACCAGCTGTTTGCCACTACTCTAGCTGACAGCATAAGAGTTTTTTCTAGTTTTACATTGACTCCAAAGAACGAGACAAAATTGTTCCTATCAAGTCCTACATTTTTGCTACATACCACTTGCAGGGGCTGCTGCTGTGATGTGTGAGGAGCCAAACTAAGAAGGAGCTCAGGGTCCTGACTTAAAACCTTCAATACATTTTATTCCTGTAGCATAAAAGTGTTATCACTCCCCTCTTCCAGACACTGCTTCCTCATAGCAGACAGAAGTGATCCTAACACTTTCCCCCAGGGTGAGAGGCCTGGGCAGGGAAGCAGGTTGACCAGGGAGGCTGTGCTGTCACCATCCTCAGAGGGTTCCAAGCCCCAACACGGCACAGCCCTGAGCAGCCTGTTCTAAGCTCACAACTTGGAAAACGAGCTGATTTTCTGAGTTCCTTTCTTGGCCTGTTTGGGTGCTAATAGGTTCCATCCTCTCTCACCGTTTCTCTTTTTGCTGTTTGGTTTGTTTTCAAAAGTATACATATGTAAAAAAAATCTTTCCTGTTTCTTTCTCACTCTATTTGTCCTTCAGCTTCAAATGAATGTCTAAATGAAATATATTTTCTTTAATCTTATTTATTAGATAAATTAAAGCCAGTGAAGAAATACAAAAGTTTCACTGAAGAAAGGCATGACCGTAATGAGTAAGGATTTCTTGCTGTTGTAAGGTATGAAAACAGAGATACTGAATATGTTTTTATTCTATTTTTGTATGTAACTAAATTAGTAATACCTGATTTTCATTTAAATAAAAAATGTAAGTAAATTAAATGGCTTTTAGCCATAAATATAACTATGAAGATCAAATTTTCATTTAAAGAGATTAATTTTAAATTGTATGTATTCATGAATACATGCATATGATGCTGATTAAAAGCGACAGAAAGACAAAACCGATCACCTTTTAAAACCTTAGCTTCAGGGAGAGAGATTTACTAAAGCTAGGAGCATCTTTTAGCAAGACTGTCAGGACTACTGAAATAAGTACTGCTAACTGCTTCCCAAGATTTCACAATTTTTAAACCATGTTTTCCTGTGCAAATTGGAATCCTTGTATTAGTACTTGGCCTACAGAGTCTTTTTGCAGTTTCCACTGGACATGATACCTTTTCTTCCTATTACAGATTTTTTTGGTTTTTCACTCAGACTGCATATTTAGAGATGCTACTTCAGATTTAGGCACACTTCTATGCCTGGTAAAGTCATTCAGCCACATGACTTTTGAAATAATTCTGTGAAAAGTAATGTGGCAATATCATGCATTATTTTAGGGCTAGATTCCTGTTGACAGCCCCACTCTTGAGAGAAGACAGGCTGACAGGGGTAGCCAATTGTAGCTGGCTCTTCACCTATTTCCTCACCTTGCACTCTTCTAGGTTTCAGAAATATCAGATTAAAAGATAAGCCTGACCCATTATGTATTTTGATAAAGTAAGAATAAAATCCACACAACTCCTCAGGTCCTACAGAATACATAAAATCAAGAAAGTTTATAAGAAGTTCTATCAAGAGAAAAACTAAACTTGCAAATTTATACATGAGAAACAATGAAAAGAAAAACCAGCTAACAATAACTGGAAGAATGATTACAAAAGAAAAATGTGAAGATAAACTTTTCAAGCAGCAAATAGAAAAAGTTGTAAAATCGTTACAAAATTGTTTTGCTCCAATTATAGTCATCCAAGAAACACTATTTTATAGCTATTTTAATTTATGGTGTTTTCTTTAGTATTTATTTTTACACCTTCTAGAACCTTTGTTCCAACCAGCCACTTTCATAAAATAAGGGTTTTTTCCATTAGCTTCAGTAGGGAAATTACAAAAAGGATAACCCCAGAATTCAAATTCTCCTTCCTCTTTATAAGAAACATTACTCAAATTCCATCATGGTTCATTGTTCCAAGTACTGTTATTCATCTATAGTCAGTTCTATTAACTATTGGTGCTTTACGCCAATAAGATATAAATTATATCATTTATATGAATTGATATAATTTTAAGAGGATATCATGCATATACAATGGTATACGGACAAAATATTATCAATGTGTTAATTAATAACTATGCATTCTCACTAAAAATACACACATTGAAAGTGAAAAATAATGCCATTGTCAACACTAAGTAATTTTACTTCTAACGTCAGCATTTTTCACTTGTTCAGTTAGAAGGCATTCTAACTTTTGCTGAAATGCAAAAGTACCTGCAGGATAGCACCACTGACAGTTTTAATCACATGTTGTGTTTGAGATAACCCATACAGTACAATTAATCTCTTGCTAAATAAATATAACATCTAAAATAACATTTTCCAGTCACTCATATTTCACCTTGAAAAGATACTCAGCTTCTTATTAAAGCTTATCTAAATATTTATCCCAAGTTTCAAGAAAAATATTTATCCCAACTTTCAAGCACCTTCCCTTAAAATACAATAGAAATTTGAGAATGGATGGATGGTGGAACATTCTTAATACTTTGAGAGTAGCAAATATTTCCAAGTCATTAAATGAATGTAATGAATCAATACATGTTCTAGCATTGCTCATTAATACATCACTGAAGCTGAGATTTATCCTTACATTCTAGGACCTAGAATAAAAATATCCTATATAATTAAATAATTGAAAGACATATGATGTTAGATTGCTAATCTGCAAGTGTTACTCTCAACAAAGTATTTTTTAATTGGGTAAGAAATGAAAACTGAATCTGCTGGCCAAAGTGACCTAGTTTTCCCCGTAACCACAATGGAATTACTCTCTTTCCTTGGCACGTGGTTTCAATTAATTGTCTTAATGACACAGTTAATTTTGCTTCTAACTCCATGCATATTTATGGGCTGAAAAAATGAGATGCTGGAACAGAAGAGAGCATACCTAATCTCTCTGAAGGTCTGGACATTTGAAACCTCTCCTACAGGAGGAAGCCGCAGCCTTTTCTAGCGCAGAACAAGGGTCATCCTGGGGTATTTTCAAAAAATGTTCTGCATTTATTAAGTCTTATACTAAAAATCCAGGCTGCTGACAGGAAGCTCAAAATGTGCAAAAATCTAGGCAAAGTCTTCATCTTAGTGATGCTAATTTTCTCCCTCCCAGAGGCTCAGAGTAAGCAATTGCCACTGATTGGCATTATCTGCTAGTAGTGGAAGGTGGGTTCCAAACACCTTTACACTGTTTTTCAAGATTTTTTGTTATTTTTATCCTAAGCATTTAATTGACTTTGACTGCTTATGAAAATCCCATTGGGAGAAATCTCTGCTACAAAGAGAGACATTTCAAGTAGCTTTGACATTTCCCAGTTAATTCTGTAGTTCAAACGTGAGATGAAATTTTGCATTAACACCAGAAAGAAGCGATACCAGAGCTCACTGTAAATTCGAACGGCTTCCACAAAGATGTGGAGCTCTTTTATACAGTTTTAAACCCAGGTCATGCAACAGGCTACTCTTATCATTCATACCCAGGTCACTTTGCCAAAACTCTCCTCTATGTCCGTAAAAAGTGGTAAGGTTCAGACATACCACTGCTCCAGTACAGGAATCCATAGTAGGCTTCAGAAAGTCTGCTTTGGGTATGCAAGCACTGAATGTCTGTAGGACTATATATGCTTATTTCTAGGATCACCAACAGATGGAAGTTTGTATTCTGCAGGTATCAGTTTAAAATTGTACAGATTGCAGGAGATGGAGTAGCATTCATTAAATGTCAAAGTTAGAGAGGCTCTGTATAATCAAATTGAACCATTTTGTAATGTCAGAGTTATCACATAGAAATAATTTTCTTTTGTCACCTCCTTTACCATATTTCCTGCCAATTTCAACCAATTAATCAGTAAAACACTACTAAAAATTATTAACCAAATCTTAGGCAGAAATGCCAGCTACAGAAAACAAAAAAGAATCGAGATTTGCTAAGAATAAGCTATCTTTTTATGACTGTCTTATGCTCCTAATTCCTCTGCTAGTGATTCTATATGGCTTTGAAGAAAGAGTTCAATGCACAAAATATGTTTCTTCCTGGCTTGCTAAAATGGAGATTTCACTCACTCTCAGCTCTGTAAAAGAGAGGATAATATTACCGCTTCAACTGTTTCCTTTTTTTTTTTTAAGTATATTTTAAAAATTGGTCAGAAGACTAATACTTAAGACATCTGTGAATAACCCTACAGTCCCCAGAGCAGTTTCTTTCTTTTCTTTTCTTTCTTTTCTTTTCTTTTATTTCAAATCTAGCTCCAATTTGTGTTTCCTGTACTGGCTTCTTCAGAAAAACGAATGGTGACTTCCAAGAAACACAAAGCATTATTTATATGCTGTAATTTTCATGCTGTTTTTCAAGAAACACTTAGGGAAATCAGAGACAGAATATATCTTTATGACCTGACCCACTGCTTTGCTAAATCTGTAGAAAATCCTGCTCTAGCTGATTTTTCTTAGAGCAATAACTATTTCTCTTGAATATTTATTTCAAAACAATCAGGTTCCACTCATCCAAAATAATTTTCTCATTTTATGCACAATCTTTTCTAATTGGAAATAAATTATTGGATATAAATTATCCAATTACTTCAAGAAATATAGTTTCGAGAAATATGATTGTCCAAGTGATGACACATAATTATGTTAGTTAATTATCCTTCTGCTCCCCCTGATTATTCCTGTCCATTTCCCAGCACGCTCTTTCTCCCCTTCTGTCTGATCCACTGTGATTTTCTTCTTAGCCCTGAGTAGACAGTAAAAAAGGAGTCCTGAGGTAGCACAGACAATTTCCTGTTGATCAAGAAAGGGAGGGTTCGTTTTATTTGTACAGAAACTCTGCCTATATGTCTATCTGAGAACCACAGGAAAACAGCATCTGACATCATAATGAAAGGCCTTCATGAATTCATGAGAGCTGGCATGCTCCTTCAATCCAAAAATATTTTACAGAATATTTATTAAGTTCTATGATTCAGGAAGCTTTTGAGATTGATAGTTTGTTTGATTAGAGTTTCTGGTCATTTTGCCATTTCTTTATCACTTCCAAAAGTTGCTCTTCACCTCCACAACAGCCTTGCAAATTCTTTATCTAGCGTTTTGTTAAATGGATGCAGGTGTTTCCTTCTCTTGCAGTGTGTGAGATTTCTTTTGTGAACATGAAGAATAGAGCTGTGAAAGGCTCACAAGCAGAAGGAAGATTTTGGGGCCAGAGACCTGTGAACTCTTTCAATATAAATACTATTTAGATCAATCTTGTCCATCAACAACCTCAGGATAAGTTTCAGGTTTTTCCCTAGTTCTGCACCTTCAGGGGTCTCTCATTACAGCATTGTTGCTTTGTGATGTGCCTTTATGATGGGCCAAACTCTTAAATTCATCAGTATGCCAAGGGGTCTGCTGTCTTTGGGCAGGCACGATCCAAGCTCCATCCTCTCACAGAGAAATGAAACTGTCTTACTGATCAGTGGGTGCAAGAATTCAAAACCAGTTACTGTTTGGAGGGTAGTGACTACAGGCTTAGTTGTAGAGAGCTCTTTAGTGCTGTTTTTAAGATGAGTCAATATCTGGCACTTGTCCTGTCTGATAAACACTTAGTTGGGTTTTTTTAGCATACGTGCAACGCACTTGTACTTGCGATAACATTGATACCAAAGATTTTTAAAAATTCAATATGCAGGAATAAGTTTACAGTCTTCCTGAGCTATTCAAGAATTCCATGAACTCTCCTGATTCTGTCTAAGTATTTCTGCAGGCGCTCCATAACCTTATTTTTCGTATGATATGCATCTTGGTTTAAAATTTTAGTGAAACTGCAAAATCAAATGAGTTAAATATTGCAACAGAAAGAATGTGGAATCTAATACTATTCAAACCTTCTGCCCTTCCATGAAAGGTTAAAATAATTCAGTTACTAACATGATAAATGGGACTATGTTCTGATCTGGCTCTGGTTTGAAGGTATTTAATATGAACTCATGTTATTTTAGAATAAGCAACAGAGAGAGTGTAGGCAGAGTTGTGTTAAATGTACACATATTTTCCTGTTATCTGAGTTCAACTCTTGGGAAAAAAAAAAATAATGCCAGTATTGCTTTCATTTTCAGGGTTTTATACAGTTGTGCTAATGAGGTAGGAAAAATACTTTGTATACATATTAAAAGGAGGAATGACACAAGCTGATATCAAGAAGACAGAATGGAACTACTCAAAGATACTTGTATGAAGAAATGCTGCTTTTGTATTCTCTTACTGTCACAGCCATCACAATTTTACTATTTAACAAGCTATTAAAAGGGTTCCTTAACTATGAATTAATATAACCTTCATATTGTTAATGTGGGTGACTGTAACATGTATGGTGATTTTGCTAAAAATGTTGGTTTCTTTGATTTTTGGCAAAGACGCTGGTTTCTACAGCAGAGGCATTCAAGGACATGGGTTTTAACATCATCTAGAGAATGTTTTTCCACCAAATATGTGCCCTGTCTGGGAACAGGTAGCATTACAATCCCTGTTAAGACTGTAATGGTTTCAGTTACTGGGAAAAGAATCTTTTTTTGCAAAACATCTTTTCTTCTGAAGTCCAATGGATGACTCGGTGAGATATTCCCATGCCTGTGAGTTGATGCCTTTCAGAAAAAAAGACTTGGGAATGCTTCAACTAAAAACATTCTATCAAGGAAAAGCTCTGCAGGGTTTCTCTTCTCAAAGATTTTATGTGTGGAAACAACTGTCTGGTGCATCATTTCCTGTATCTTCACACACCTCATGCTTTCCACTACACAGTTCTTGGTCGTGCTCTTACCAACAGACACGGCAAAATAACCAGCAACAATAATCTCATGTTGTTGTGGGTGAGCTGGCTTTTTAACAACAGCACTGGAAAAGCCCTCAAACATACAGAGTAGAACAGAGATCAAAACACGTTGGTATAATACATTTTCAGTGTGCTGGTAATTTAAATGTCTTTGTTGAAGTCAGTGAAATGCTCACAGTCTGGGTGGTGTTCCATTTACATATACAGTTACACGTAATTCCTCTTTGTACTATCCTAGTAAAAGAGATACAGAATCATTTATCACTAAATTTACCTCCTGCCTTACAGAAGAATGTTTTGGGGTTTTCTTTTTAATTCTGTGGAAAAAAAAAAAAAAAAGGTGCAATACTGTACTTGATCAATGACATTTATCAAAACATCATTAAGCAACAAGGTAGGCATATAATTGAGTTTTCACACACAGATCTTAAGCAATGAGCAAGAAACAAGCTCAGTGTGAAACACCATTTGCTGAAAACCTTTTGGATGTCCTTAATCCCCCCACACCATGAAGTGGACATGCAGTTCCAGTCCTGAGAAAGGATGTGACAAGGACAGAGGAGGCCTTCTGCCCTGTAAAGATCCAGTGGTGAGTGGAGACACAGAATTGAAAAAAGGATGTGGTGGTTGTGGAGTGAAAGATTAGATTAAAATGAATACATGCCTGGGGTGATAATTCAGGTTGCCTGAGTAACCTTAATTCAGGTGTTTCATAATTTCTGGTTTCTTCAGTTGCAGCTTTAGTGCTCCTTTGGCACAGTTCAGAGGTAGTGTAATAACAGACTTAAAAAAACCAAAGAAGCTGATCGTTCTGGGTACTCAGAAAGGATAGTCATGCTGAAGTTTCTTCAAGTACTTGAACCAGTGAGAAGACTGGTTGGTTAGCCTCCAGCTGGTCCTACCCTTCAAGGACCAAGGTACCCCTGGATTTCTCTGATATTTTGTAAATAAGGCAAAGCAGACATTCATGAATGATGGGATTAATTTCTATACCTTGAACAAAAAGCAGCATAATCTGAGGTTCTTAAATACTTCTCCATCAAGATCCCTGTGAGTCATTTCCTTACTCTGGCCCCCTGTGTAGGTCATTTCCCAAACTCCTGTTTCCTCAGCCAACTCCTGTCTGCCGCTTCTTGCCCTACACCTTTACTTCTCTGTCTTACCCTAGGCAAGCCCACATTATTCCCCTTAGCATAACTGCCACTATTCCCTTTCTTCTGTCTTCCCTGGGAATGTTTATTTCACCTCTCTCTATATTCTTCCCCTTAACATCTTTCTTTACCACAGTCCCTTTTGCTCCTGTCCTGTCCAGCCATTTCCTTTCTCCTCATCGTCCTTCCTACATGACAGGAGGAGGTAATGCTGGGGAGGATCCATTTTGCATTCTTAGGGTTTCTTAAGAAAGAGCTTATTTTAATCTAAACTTTAACAAAATATCTAAGGGATAAATACAGCATAGAGTATTAGAGCCACAATGGTTCACATTTGGCAGAGCTATCAGCAACTGAAAACGGGCTTATGATTGAAAGCTTCTGGCAGCCTCACTTATTGGCATCAGAACTCTGCCACCTATTACAACATGCTGTTTATTTAACAGTTTTTGTTAAATTAAATTACTTATCTTTAATCAAGGCAGATATATTTATATCTATTTTAAATAGCCCTCCAAATGTTTCTTTTAATTCTTGCACATAAATTGTAGTGTAATGAGGTAATGCTGCTGCATTTTCATTAGTGTAATAAGCCTCTTACAGTTTGGCCCAAGTTGAATTTATGAAGGAAGAGAAAAAGGGAAAGGAGGAGATGGTATAAACAGAAATTAAGTCACATTTAATATGTTAAGTTTTAGAAAGTGACGAGGAAGTTCACAGTGTAAGAACATGGAAAAGAACAGCACCTTCATTTGTACAGATGTTAGAAGTGTAGGCTTTAAATGTATGGCTGATTCTGCTGTTACTTATCCTGGTAAATCTTGTTTACTCTCCAGTAGTGGAATCAATGAAGTCAGTGGAGATGAACAGATGTAAAACTAGAAGCAGACCCCCACAAACGTGAATGAACAACCCAAAAAAAGAAAGATAATCTTTTGGACTCTGGTGGGATACTTCTGTAGGAAGGCTCCCATCATGAAAAAGTTAATGATTAGGGATTTATTAGAATTATTAATTTATTAATTATTATTAATTATTAGAAGAGTGAAACACCAAAAGTAATAGTCAAGATTATTTTCTACCTGTAACTGCTCCTTGAAAAATGACATTTCTTTATGTAATACTGTATTATCTTACACAAAATTATACTGAAAAACTTTATATTTGGCTGGGACAGCATTGAAATCAACTTGTTTTGAAAACACCATCCACATTTTATAAATTCTTTTTTTTTTCTGGTTTCAAAAACAGTGTAACTACCCCCACACACACTCTTGCCACGAACCATTAGTGATTCACAGAAACATAAGCAGTATGAAGGAAGACCAGAAGTAAAAGGTTAATTATACAATCTTGCAATAAACTTCCTAGCACTTGAGGTTTTCCATTGGGCACATGCCATGGCACTGTATAAAATGCTACTCCTTTCCTCTTACCAACGTTGTTTGTGTGACTGTGAAAATCTTACAGGCTGAATCCTACTGACAATAAGTTTAATAGCTCTGCTGTATAGCTTCTTTCTTGCTGAAATGATTTTCACTCCAAATTTATGAGTTTTTCAATATATAAAGACTCAAATCTTTATTGTTCTTTAAATAAAGATTACAAATCAAATTAAATGTTGGAAAGTGAAAAGGAGGGTAAGTGAGAGCAATCATTTTCCTGAATGTGTTTTGAGTATACTTCCTTCCACTGACCAAAAAGTCGTGATGCCTGGAATTGAATTATACAGTAACATGAGGGTGAAGAAATACCAGAAAACTGCAGAGTACCGTGTGTTTAAAGTTATTTCCTAACAGTGCAATATATCTACTTTTCTTACTCCTTCCCATAAAGAAGACCAATGTAAGCCTTAAAGAAGATCACATCAGTCATTTGCTCCCATCTGCAGCCAGGCAGAAAGCTCCAGGTTGTGAGCAACAGCAGCCCAGCCTGAGTCGCTGGTACTGAATGAAAGAAAGTATCTCCCCCTCTGCTGTGCCATGGGCTCTGCTCACCTTTCTGGGAGCAACTAGATTTTTCTTTCTAAGTCTGTGACTGTGCCACTGAAGAGGCATTGCTGCAGTCCATACACAGGAGGGACTGTTTTAGACAGTCTGCTCCATCGTGTGATAAACTCCCGACTGCTGCGCTATAGGAAAGACTAAATTTGAGATGCACAATGGCTCTCCAAGAGCTTCTCAGGAAGACCCACAGCAGAGAATCTGCATCTAGAAGAGGCTAATAATTAGAGGTAATATGTCTAATATATTAGAGAAAAAGTTCTTTCATCTAAGTACATCACAAAGAATAAAATTATTCTTCAGTTTTAAGAAAAGCACTATCAGTAAAATGATAGCATCTTACCACAGTCTTTTTATGCTCATATTAAATCTTTCTTGCAATTATCCTGCTTGATACTTCCCTTGCT
>JANHGN010013802.1:12781-30048 GCA_024605025.1 Megaceryle maxima
ATATATAAATAAAAAATAAATAATAATTTAAAAAAAGTCGAGACTTTTCTTTTTCTAAAGTAATTATTTGTCATTTTAGAGATGTAATGAATATAGATTTAGGCTGATAACTAACACAGCAGTGCTGCTGCAAGCTTTCTGTCAAGCATACCTAACATCAGCACTTATTTCTACTAATTCAGTGATGCTGAGGTTCTATTTCCTTATATTTTATTCCCATCCTATTCCTGTATTGTTCCAAAAGCAGTTCCCTGCCAAAGACATTAAGCTAATTAAAATAATAAAACCCCATTTCGCTGAAATGAAGACTGTACTGAAAATTCTTAAGAGTAAAGGCAAATGGGCTCCCTTGTAGATGTTTTTACCTTTCCTGTCATTTTCCTTGTGCATATTTAGTTGGAATGTCACACTCTCACTTGCAGTCTGCTGAAACTTGTGATTTATAATGTATTTCCCCACCTCCACTGACATTGTCAACATCTCCACACGTGGTCTTAACATCTTTGAGCTCTTCTACCATGTTTATCAAATAAATTGAGAGAAAAAAGGAAGGTATTTCCTCACAACAAAAGCTAAACTAAATTCCTTTATGTATGATCAGCTACTTGGTTAAAATCAAGCATCCTTATCTGAAATCTTGATAACTGAAACCTATATAAGTTGTTAGCACTGTTAGATACTAAACGGTATATATCTGTATCACAGGCACATTAAAGGGTAGCTAACTATTCTGGGATACTCATCTAACAGTCAAGAGCAGACCACAGTTGAGGCAAAAACTATTCTCTATGTGCTGTCACCCAGACAACAGATGTGTTGAGAGGCACTTGTAACCCATGCAAGGTGTTTTGGTAAACAAATCATAAACTTATTTTTAATGTACATCAGCATTTAAATAACAGGTTAATTGAAAATCCTTCAATGGATCATGAAAGCCCTATAAGCTTGTTGCCAAATTTAATTGTAACAAAAATTGCCCGGTTGAAGAAAACTAAACCAAGTTCTATTCAGAAACATATATTTATTACAAAAACATGGTTTCAGACCTGAAATAATTTGATTTTTTGTAAATTAGTAATTCCTTTTTGTAAATCTTTTGTAAAGATGCAACCCAATCAAGGGAAATGAGATGCACAAGAAAGCAAGGAAAGAGAACCCAAATCAATTCCTTTCCATCTTTATAGCCTTTTTCACAACACCCACAAAGATATCCTTTTTATTTCAGAGTACACCTGAAATGGCTAGGATACACGTAAATATCACACCCCACCTTATTTTCTCACCCAAAGAATATTAAAGATATGGCACTAAGCTGCATTAACAATGGAGGCAAAAAGTCCATTTTAATGGATAGGCTGTAGGCTATCTTAACTGCAAAGTCAGTGAGGCAAAATCTCTCAAAATAATCACCTCACTTAACTTTTTTTTTTATTATATAAGGCCTGTGACCTTATTAGATGGCAAGACTGGATGCCCAGAGAGTATGAATGTAGTTTATTAACAAAGCATCAATGAAACTTGATAATCAGAGGATGAGAATGAGGGATGATAAGTAGGCAAGTCTTACAGATATACTGGCAGAGGACAGAACTACAGTTTTCTGAAGAAAATGAAGGGAAATGCACCAGTCAACCAAAACAAAATACAGATTGTTAAAATAAAAAGTTTATTTAAAGAAAAGAGGAGGACAAAAGACAAAAAACAATATTTGGGGGATTGACTGTTATTAATAGGAATAATTCCTACCAGCTAAGAAGTCTACTCAGAGACCTCCATTGTGCTGTGCTAGATTCTATATACTGTATTTTCCCTATTCCTGCCTATAGCAGAGGTGCCAGGCCCTTCTGTTCATTCATCATCTTTAAGAACACAAGTAGCTGATGGAGAGAGGGTTAATTAGGTCTCCATTTCCTAGATAACTCTTAATGCCTGGTCTCAAGTACAGCTGAGAATGCATTGTACCTGCTTGAAACATCAGTGGCTGGCAACATGATGGGCCCTCCAACACTGTACCAATAGCATCCCATGTTGCTGAGCCCAGAGCATGGCACATGGGATCTTCTGAAGGACCAGAAGTGAATTCACAGGCATAAAGTCTGCAACGCTAATCTCAGTGATGGGCTTGGAAATCCTCCCAGGGATGCTGAGCGAGGCTCACATTGTCAACTCACTCTCTAATGACCTTGTTGACAAGTTTCCCTTTAGCAGCTTAGCTGAAAAATCTGATGCCTAAACTTCCTTGCTTTCCAACCTTAGATCGGCCAGCATGGATGTTGGTCAGTTGGTTAGTTGTTTTTTTTTTCCTGCAGCAGCCTCCTAAAACATGGCACATGAATTCAACAGCAAGAAAAAATGTTATCATCACTATTATTGCCAGCCTTTGACATGTATATTTTTATAGCTCTGGCTTATTAACTTTGCAGAAGTGGATTTAGAGTGTGTTTCTACAGGAGACATAGGTGCTAGACAGAAAATCCACCAGGACTTTGCCATGCCAGCAAAGGAGTGGGCTAGCATTTGGTTAATGAAGCTGGCTCCCGAGGAAGCTGTAGATATGGACTGCATATGAAGCATGAATTTTTTTTCAGAGCCAATGAGAAAGCTGCTTTTTAACTGGACTAAATTAGCTCTTTCCTGGGAGAACGAAAAACAGAGCAAATTGCTCAACAGTATCCCTCTTAAAATGTCAGAAGTACTTTGTCAAGCAGAATCATTATTTATATCATGCAGATATCTATATGCATACAGATGCATTCCTGCATCTGCTTTTACTCTTATCGTGGCCTAGTTCAGAAGTATTCACGGAAAGCAACACCTACAAAGAAATAAAGATAAACGGTGTCGTTCACAAAACAGAACAACATCATTCCATCAGAAACTTATATATTGCAGAGCCCCGGATTTTTACTTGGCTCAGATTTCTTGCTATCTGTGAAAGATTAAACCTCTAGAGAGCTACTGAGTCTGCTGTTTGCAGGTAGAAATTTTCTCCTATTTTATCTAAGAGTGTGTGATAGTCACAAGAAATCATTATTACAAATCCCTGGAACAGTCTATTTTTTTTGGATGTTCTCACTATTTCCAAATCTGCTTTCATTTTCCATGAGGACCCTGTCACATTTCAAGGAAGATTAGATATTGGAGAAGAGGGGAGGAAATTATTTTCTTTTCCTGTTTTCCTATTTAGGTCAGATTTTGTGCTTCTGTAAATCACCATCATTACATTGATTTCAACAGAACTTCAATAATTACCCTGTGTGAAAACATGAACCTTTCTGAAAACAAAGAACTTTCTGTAATTAGCCCTGTTCTCTAGGAAATCTGGATGCTTTAATTTTATACTTACTGTCCAATTTGTTCATAACACTGTAACACCGTATTTACTTATAACACCTTATTACTGCTTGTCCATAACACTACAACACCTTATTTTTCCATTATCTCATCTGTCCATCATGCTCTCACATCCCATGATCCTCCGCGACACTGAGGAATTCAGTATAGGATGTCATAAATGTGTGATAAAATGCTTCAAAATCCTTGAGCACCATCACATCCTAAGCTGTCTAATGAACATTCTGTTTCCATTGAAGCCGGGCAGTGCAATAGAGGTGGCAGGAGGAGGCATTAGTGGAGGTCTTATTAGTCCCCATTGCCTCATTTGTCCCCAGATGTAATGCTGGCAATCAGCCCTGTGTACAACTGTGTTGTACTCAGGCCTTCCTTATGGTGCTCCTGTCAGGCATAATGAATCAGCCCTATTACTGATTGCATTTTGTAGATTGGCTTTTAGACCAGAAGAAAATTCAGTGAATAAACACCTATCCGGAATGTTGCCCTGCGCAAGGACTTCGTCACCTGGCCCAACACAGAGACCATTCCCAGTGCATGGCAAAGGTAGATAGCCTAGATATTAAGCATATCCTGCTTCAGGCAGCTCTCTCATCCCCACCTTTTGACTGCAGGGCTGCATATGCCCTACTCAAAGAAAGCTCTACATACAGTATCATAAACTCTACACATGGATATAGTAACAGGACTGATATCACAACTCACTACTTTTTGCCTTTGAAGAGAAACAACCACTTACAGCAAGAATTTACTTCACCTCAATTCAAGGCTTATCTGAAAAGCAATTCTTGAATAGTAGAGTATAAAAAGATACTTCAGAGTTCTCTTCTGGGCTTAAAGCTGGGCACTTCTATACTCTGAAGTCCATGTTTACTCAGGTTGTCCTGTAATACAGTGCTTCAAAAAGCACTCCATACAGCTGAGCTTCTCAGCTTGTAGTCATCTTAGTCTGTTATCTAGCTTTTCCAAATTTTCTTATTATTGACACATTTGCCTATATTTTTCACAGGCAGAAGGTTCAAGCCATAACTCTGGTGATATTAAAACACTTCTTAATTATTTTTAACTTCTACAGTTACTCCACAGCATGTACTTTCATTGAGAATTTTGCTTTTTTTAGGGGGAATGGAGCTAAATTTTAAAAGGGAAATGAGTTACCATGCTGGATTTGTTGCCTTTGGTGCAAGATGAGACAAAAGGAATGACAGAACAAGGACAAGACTTTTCAGTTGCTGCTGGGTTCTTAAGGCATAATGGTCTAACTGGATGAGAATGAGAGAAGAGGAAGGGAAAACAGTGACAGGACAGTCAAAGAATGTCACAAAGAAACATAAGAAGGAGATCTACACATCGTACCCTGGTAGTAAACACAATGTTTTAACACTCAAAATATGAGTAGCAGCATTGGGAATCTGGGTTGAGATGCCAGAACAATTAATCTGACCCACCACACAACTGGAAAAGGGAATGAGTCAATGCAGCCAGTGCTAGGGGAAAGGCCGGGTATCATGTGGTGAGTGGCACTCCTGGGTCCTTTCCAATGCTGTGCTTACCCATGGGCCAACAGTCACCCTGAGTGATGCCTTCTGCTAGCACTGTGCCACCAGCTACTAGAGAGGTGGTCCCAGACAGATGTAAAATGAACAAGGCAGACAAAGAGATCAACAGTCCTACCACTGCTGCATGTGAAGACCCTACCTAAAAAGATATACAAACAATAATGATATTCCTAATTATCACAATGTGTCACTGAGCAGTTCTCAAAAGAGCATGTATTTTCCTTCTAAGTTCCTGAATTAAAATTGAACGTGTATCAGAGAGCTATTTCATGGCCCTAGCCATGACTTATACCTTGTTTTAAAAATTTAAGTAGATCATTATTGACAAATGGGGATTTGAATGTAGAAACCAACTTTTCCATTCCATTAGTAGTATAACATGAGAAGGATAACAAGCTACTGAAGAGTCCATCATGGGTAAGATATGAACCTGTAAGGCATTAATTTTTGGTTTTAGAAGGACATCCTTTTGTTCAGATGTACTAATTTCTAAAGATAAAAGGCATGCAAATATTAAATCATTTTTATTGGCTAGAGTTCAGAAAACCCAGGTTAACTAAAATCTAACTATACACCACAATTAAACTGTCAAAGCCATTCTATTAATTAAATACAGTATCAAACCCAGCATTAATAAATTGAGTGTATCATGTCTCTTCCTGGACAATTTGACTGAGGAGGCTTTGAACCATGCTTTCCATTTCTCTTACCCAACAAACTAGTTTTGCCTCTCATCTGGTCATCAGACGAATTAATATCATTAGTCAATGCAGATGGTAAACTGAATATATATATATATACTATGTGTATATATATATACAGCTATTGTCAGTCATGAAGATAATGTTGCAACATTTCTGATCTGCTCCATATATTATCATCAAAGACTCAATACAAATCTGATGAAAGTCAGATTTATCAGTAGATCCAGTGTTTTTCAGTTCAACATATCCCCATACTATGTTAACTGAACATTCACGTGCGTGAACAGAGAGGTCTCAGAGGAACCAACAGCACAGGGAAAAAAAAGCAATAAACAAATAAGACCCATTTATAAACACATAGATTGCAAACTGTATTTTGTCTATTAAAAAATTAAGAAGGTCATTTCATCTACAAGTGCTAAACAGGTCCTGGTGGGTACATTTCCACCGTACACATTGGTTTGCTGAAGTGAGTAATGCCAGACACCACAGCAAGGAGTGGAACCATGGATCTGCTCTTTAGAACAACCTCCTGCCCAGGATCTCCTGCTAAGTGAATACATTCATCCTGGATGGTGGCTGCAGCCCATGAACTGTAGTATTGGTCCCTGAGCAGACCCCAAGTGGTAGCTAGATGGACTGCATTTAAACGGTACATCCTGGCACCATCTCAATCTCTGTTGTTACCTACTTAGGTACACACCTGCCTTTCCCAGGGCTGCTTTCACCGAGAAAAGGCTTTTGCTGCCATTGTGCAACACTCTTCACAGCACAAATACGTCGGTGCATCGTTGACAGACCAGAGCGTGGACAGTTGGCACAAGTCTGTTTTTACACTAACCCTGTGTGATGATTTAAGCTTCTAGACATACAGTGTTTTCCATCAGCTTCTATGTAACACTGAGTAGATACAATTTCTACTGTTATACACTGCTGATTCTCAAAGCAGCATGTTCAATAATATTTCAGCAAACACAGAGCTCTGCTTCTGTTCCTGCAAAACTTGATCAATACACTGGACCTACACCGCCAGAAAACACCTTATATATTGGCATCATTCCTCAAAGTATTAATTAGTTAATCACAGAAATGTCTATCTATTAAGATGAAAAATAACTCAGCAATTCAGATTTGTATAACAAAAAAAGTTATAATTAGTGTGGAAAACTTTTAAGCTCTGCATTTCTTTGCCCAGATCAGTGAAATATTAGGATTTACATCGAATCCACAAAGAGGCTTTGCAATATCTTACAATGCTCAGGGGTTTAATAAAGCTATTTCTCCAGATTGTCTTGAGGATTCTACTTAATTAATTAACTTAATTAATAATGCTATATGAAGACTTTCAGGGAGAACAAACACTCTGGATAATTTCTTAGCACAGATAAGGTTGCCAACCTGCAAGAAATCCTACTAAAAAGCAGGACTGAGGAAGGAAAGGAGCACTACTGATAACGATACCTTATTTTGCCAGAATTCCTGAGCTCTGCCCAGCTTCTAACTTTAGTCTGGGTGAGCACAGAAGAACCATCTCACCTCTCAGCTTTTTTACGCTACCCCCAGTGGAAGCTAGGTACAACAGAAATCTTAACAACATCAAAGAAAATAACTTTGTGCAGCATTGTCCTGGCAGTCAAACTTGTTCTGTTTACATCAACACTGTTAGCACACAAATTATCCTTGAATCAGGTAATAGCTGTTGTCTTTTTCAGAGTAGCAGCTCAGCTCAGTGTCATGCTAGATAAAACACCTCAGCTAACATTTTTTAACATAATCAGTCCCCTGTTACAGAAAATGTGCCCATGCCAAACATTTTCAGCTTCCAGAGATCAAAACATTTTGGCACTACTTTAGGCAGTATTTGATGTTCTCACTCAAGTACTAGTAAGATAAAATGTTCACATGTACAAATATGCATTATTAGAACTGATTATGCTACAACAGGACAAACAAATTGGTGAGAAAGTCAAGTCTCAAGCAGAGCTCTGAAGATCAATGATATATTTCTCAGGTATCTAGATGTAAGATGTCATTTCATAACCTTTAAGACAGCTACTTATGGCAGGAGTCAAAAAAAATCTTTTTTTTTTTAATTATTATTTTCCTATGGATTCTGAAATAAACCAGTTAAATAGAATGAAAATATGAAAATAGAATATGCAATTGTTCTTTTAATTACTGCATTTGAGAGATACACATATATACATATATATCCTTTTGTTACACAGGATTTCTAGCATTATTACTTGCATTTTAATATAAATGTTATAATAAATTGCATTATATTTCCCCTACAAGATTAATTTATGAAACCATATTGTGGTTGATGGTGGCAGCTGAACCTCTCAATGGAATTAATTAAAGGATAATCTCCATTGCTTTGTAGCATACAAACCAATAAATGGCTGCTGAGATTAATAGCTCAAGCGAAGCTAAAATGTTTAAGGAATTTCAAACCCCATTTATTACACACACCCTACAAAGCAGGAGAGATTATAGCTGTACAGCAAACTGGAACATCAAAAAATCCAAAAGCAAAACCAAAAAGGAGCCCACACAAGGGAAACATCATTTCCTTCCCTTGTGAATATTTGAAAGTGATGCTTCTTTGTTCAACAATTCTGTGGCATAGAGATGAACTTGGCTAGAATGAAAAAGAGATGGGGATAAAGCTAAAAATGTATGCTGGTTCTTTTCATTGTTCATCTAAAACAGAGTACCTGGGGAAAACGTTTAAAAAACAAATTAGAACAGGATATTATTGATGAAAATAGATTTTTTTTCTAGAGTTTGTTTATGAAAGCTTAATTTTTTTTATATTCAAGAGAGCGTTTTACAAACATAAACTGAGAAATGAGAAAGCTTGAAAGGCCTTTGGAGAATGTTTTCCTCAGAGCAGTGACTGTGGTACCCTTTGGATGAAATTGCATCAGCATCTTCACCAAATCCCTTTAGCTGACAGAAATGAGACGCATGTGATATTCAGGCCTCCTTTTGGCTGTTGCAGGAGCCAAAGGAGTACAGGTGTGTGCTACAGTAGATAGCCTTTAGTTTACTAGATATAGAAAATCAATGAAGTTGACGAAGAAGGCAGCAGCAGCAACAATCAGTTCTGTGGCTGAGCGCTAGATTGGGGCAGACATGGGTGTTCCTGGAGCCAGGAAACCCGAGGAAGAGCAGAGAGACCTGCCAGGAGCCATCAGCTCTCCTGAGCGGGGCTGGCACAGGAGATTTAAATAGCCCTGGGGAGCACCAGTGACCACTGCAGCCTTTGCATTGCTCTTTGTGTGCAAGCACAACAGGATGTGACAAGCTCTGCCTGGGGGGGGTGGTGAAGAGTGAGTCGAGAGCTTATGGGTAAGAATTAAGGGGCGGGCTAATATGGATGACACTGTTGTGGGTGTTTACTACAGGCCACCTGATCAGGAAGGCCATGGCTTCCAGACAGATGAAAGTAGCCTCACAATCACATGCCCTGGTGCTCATGGAGGACTTAATCACCCTGGTATTTGCTGGTAAGGTGACGCAGTGAGGCACAGACAGTCCAGGAGGCTCCTGCAGTGCATCGATGATAACTTTCTGATAGAGGTATGTATTTATAAGACTTGATTGAACTTGCTACCTACAGGTTCTTTCCAGTTTAAATTTGACTCAATCTCCTAGTGAGTAGAGCAGGAAAATGGCCATGTAAACAGGCTGCATAGGGCTAACCTGTTGTATGCAAGATAAATTAAATCTCTTCCACTGTAGGGACTTGTGCAGCTGGTTAGCAAAAGGAGCCCCTGGGTTAGTGCAGACCACTCTGGACATGCTCCCCCACTCCTCTGGGGTCACCGCATCATAGCTGCAAAGGACCTGCCACCTACCCGGCTACCACTGAAGAACATGGACTGATTCCTTCACATTTATGTGTTGCTAACACTAAGCTTCCATCAATTTCTCTGCATTCTTATACCCCAAATCAAAATCACAGTGATCATTCTGGAAATGGTGATGCATAGCTTTTACTTTCTTGACTCTATGGGCCTATAACTTCTCTTTGACCTACTACTCTTCTCCATCTCAGATAAATTTATAGTTTGTCACCTGTAATATACTTCTGTGAATTGTCTTTAGCAAACAAATTGCTGGTTCCACCTCCGAGTGCTGAACTAGAATCAGGTGAATCCCTAATGCTAAAATGATTTTCTATAGTTACCTCTTACCAAGAAGTTCAATTCCTGGGAGGCTGAGACAGTTTCACAACAGAGTTTTAACAGTGCTGCCTGTCCACTCAGAAAAAATAATAAAAAAATAGTACAGAAAAATGTGTTTCAAATATTTTCATGCATTATTTATGTTTGGTGCTTCTATTTCATCATAGTTACATCAATATGCAGGGCAAATTTCTTGACTGATAAAACACTGCAAACTGCTGTAGTTCCAATTGCTTATATTCCATGCAAAATTCCCTTTAGTGGCCAATAAGAAAATAATTTTTAAAAATTAGTTTATACATTTACAGGACCTTTCATCCAAGAGTCTCTAAGGGGCTGCAAAGATATGTTTATGGTAACATTTTCTTCTTACAGCTAGGGACATTAATGGCTAGAAAGATTAAAGACCAAACCTTTAAAGATGCCTTTGGAATTAACTGGAGCCTTGAAAACCTTTCAGGATCTGCATCTAAGTGACTTGTCCAAGGATGCACCCTGCACACAACTGGAAAATAAAATACAGGAGTCATGAATTCCTTTTTCATTATTTCAAGGCCACCAAAGAGGAATTATGCATATAGAACAAGTACAGCTAAATGACTTCATACAGTTCATAGAAGAGAGATTATCCTATCAAATACAGTCTCCCTCAAGAGAACCGCATCCTGAATCAAGTTCAGCTGGTTAGATGCTTCCTTATGTTCCACGCTGACACACAGGGAATTGTATCAGCGAAAAAAAAGGGGGGAAAGAGGAATCACGTTTAAGTAACCTAAGGTTTTTTTTCCAGAATTTTACAGAAATTCAGAAAACTTCTATACTTCATAACGTGCTGACACAGTTTCTGTCAATGACATTGACTATGATCTCATCCTGCTTCTGTTGAAAGTAGCACTATTTATAGCAGCATAAGATCGGACTTTAAAGGCATTTATATATTTTACTTAACATTCTGGTATTAAATATTCTGCAAGCAAGTCAAATGCTTACAACATTAATTAAATTTGTATTCAGCATTTATATTCCTCTTTGTACTTTTTCTGTGTATTTTACATACATAATAAACATATGTTGCAATATAAAATGTTACCCTGTAGGATTAAGTAAAAATATTTGGATTATTAAATGTCTGCATTTGTTTTCATTATTTTTCTAATTTCTGAAATAGAATCATAGAATGGTAGGGGTTGGAAGGGACCTCTGGAGAACCCTCCCTGGGTACAGCTCAGTGTACTCCAGTAGCTCTTGCACGTAAAGAGCAACTCCATCACCTCGCCTTGCTGTTCTATCTTTCCTAAGAAGTACATAGTTGTCCATGACAACATTCTAGTCCTGAGAGCTATCCCACCACGTGTCTGTAACTGCAAGGAGATCGTGGCCCTGCCACTGAGCACAGATCTCCAGTTCCTCCTGCTTATTCCCCGTGCTGCGTGCATTGGTGCATAAGCATTTTGGAGAGGGAGCTGAGCGCGTAGTTTTCACCCTTGAGGGGTGGTAGCCCTTCTGGTTCTCAAAAATGCTGGCACACTGCCCTACAAGTGCTGGGCTACTACACCCAGAGGAGCCTCTCTAGCAAGTTTAGATACATTCCCCTCGCCCTTCAAATCTAGTTTAAAGCCCCTTCCGTCAGCTCTGCAATCTCTTGTGCAAAAACTCTCTTCCCCCTTTGAGAAAAGTGTCTCCCATTTCATGCCAGCAAGCCTGGTGCTGTACAGGCCATCCCCTTGTCAAAAAAGCCACAATTGTTGCACTGACAGCAGCTGTGGAGCCATGTATTAATAGACCGTATTCGGCTGTTCATTACAGTGTTGCTGGGTACGACTGGGAGAAGATAACCTGTGCCCCAGATTCCCTCACCACCCATCGCAAGGCTCTAAAGTCTCTTTAGATTGTTCTTGGACTATCAGTCTCGGTGTGCTCACCACCTACATGGAAAATCAGTAATGGGTCATAGTCTGAGGACTGTACCGAGTCAGGAACTTTCCTAGGGATGTCCTTAACCTGGGCTCCAGGGAGACAGCAGACTACCCTGTGCAGGGGGTCTACCCAGCATATCAGACCCTCTGTTCCTCTCAGAAGGGAGTCACCTACAACTATAACCCTTCTTTTCTTCCTTGTGAATGTGGTTGTGATACAAGCAGTCAGCCTTTCTGATTATAAATATACCTCTGGTGTAGGTTGCCCATCGTCCACATCCTCATTTGGCTGCTCTTTCTCAACCAGAGCCTCATATCTGTTTTTCAGTGACACTGGGTGGGGGGTGAGGTCAGCAGGGAAGGAGTTCGTCTGCTGCTTTGACCATGAACTTGAGTCCATTCGCTCCCCTCATCCAGGCTACTTCCTCTGGCCTGGCAGGGACTGGGTCCCCCTGACCCAGGGTACTTTCTGACATTTCTGTTTCTGGGAGGGCAGGGCCTGACTCCACCAGTCTGTCTCCTGTTCAGCGTCCCTCATGCTCCTCAATCTTTCAGCTTCCTCTCACAACTCTGCACCCCAGGGGAGCAGATCACCCACCGGCGGGCAGCGCCCGCGGCGGTTCCCGCCGCTCGCCGTCAGCGCGAGGCCGTGCCGCTTGCTGCGGCCTGCGGTCTGGGCGCTGCGTGTTTCCGTGGGCGCTCTGCCTGGGTTCCCACACCCACCCAGGCAAGTGTCGAGTGCGTGACCTTCTGCTGGGCGCAGACCGTGGCTGGGCTCTTCCCACGAGGGTGACGACCCCCAACAGGGCTGCCCTGTGGCCCTGCCAGAAACCCTCTGGCCCCTCTGAGAACACGCGCCCCTCTGAGCAGACGGCGACCGCCTCCTCTCTCTGCGCGCTCCGAGGGTCGCTTCCGGTTTCATTGCCTTTCAACCTCTGGCGGTTGCCCCGGCAACGCCCCGGCCACGTCAGCCCCTCGGCCTCGGAGAGCTGCCGGCTTCGGGCGGGTGTCTCCGCTTTCCCGCCGGCTCCCCCGGCTCCGGGAACCCCCTGCCCGCCTCAGGCCGGCGCAGCCACAGAGCTGACCTCCGGCCCCTGCCCCGCTCTGCGCAGGCTGACATTTCGCAGCTGGGTGCTGACCGAAAACAGAGCGGCGTGCGTTGACAGCTACGGCTGTGAAGAAATCCGGAATGAAAAACGTCTTGTTTGAGATTATTCACCGGAAAACAAGTAAACACAAAACAGAGCAAAGGTTTTGAAAGAGGGAGAGCTCTGGAGCAGGTGAGATTGGCATACGAATCAGAGACAGTTTACTGAGGCTCACAGGCCGATCTATCTTCCATCACAGTACCTCATGTTTCAGAAGATGCACTGCTGGTGACAGGGTTGTGTTTACGGGTAAGAATCAAGGGGCCGGCCAACAAGGCAGATGTCGTGGTGGGAGTCTGTTGATCTGCTTGATGGCAGGAAGGCTCTACCAAGGTCTTACAAGGAGCAGCTGAGGGAACTGGGGTTGTTTAGCCTTGGAGAAAATGAGGTTCAGGGGAGACATTCTTGCTTTCTACAACTACCTGAAAAGAGGCTGTAGCAAGGTGGGTGCCGGTCTTTTCTCCCAAGTACCAAACAAAAGGACAAGAGGAAACAGCCTCAAGTTGTGCCAGGAGAGATTTATTGGATATCAGGAAAAATTTCTTCACAGAAAGGGTTGTCAAGGCCTGGCCCAGGCTGCCCACAGAAGTGGTGGAGTTCCCATCCTTGGAAGTTTTTTAAGAGACTTGTAGATGTGGTGCTGAGGGACATGGTTTAGCAGTGACCTGGCAGTGCTGGGTTAATTGTTGGACCTGATGATCTTGAAGGTCTCTTTAAGCCAAAACAATCTATAATTCCATGATTCTTCTACTAGCATGGATTCCTTTCCCAACCCACAGCTTAGTCACTTATGACAACATATTGAAATTCTTTCTTAGCCATAGAACACTTTTACTGAGAAAATTAGTTTTCATCAGTTACATACATATGTACAAGATCCAGCTGAAATAGTTGTCTGATCGGTCCTTCAGTTTTAAACAAACACAATGCCCAGGACTATCATGCTGTCCTCCTCTTTGATGGACTTTCTGTTTCTACCAGATTTTTTTTTTTTCCCAGTGACATTTGAAGGCTATGGGTCTTCACAGTTTGCACCTGTTGGCTCACAGACACATGACAACTCTAATTTGAACATGTTTGGCAAATTTGAGTCCTGCATGTTTCCTTGGAGATGACAATCACTCTTTTGCAGCCAGCCCTAGCGAATATGGCCTTCTCACCTGCTGATGAGAAGGAAAACCACGTCCCCCCATCTCTCTAAAAGCAGGGATTATTGCAGGACCACCGTAATCTCATATTCTGTGCAAACAGTTACTGCCTTTACTGGACATGTATTCTGAGAAGCACTAGTAATAATGAGTTTGGTGGTGCCATCCAATCTATCACCTTACCTTGCCTTCATGCAGCTGGCTTTATGGCCAAAAAACCACTCTGCAGTCTGCCCTGTCCACTCTCAAAGAGCAGTTTTATCAAATGGAGGTTATTTCATTTGTCAGTCAAATCTGTATTTAAATCTAATCTTGAGTTTCACTCAAGTTAAGACTTGACCTGAAGTCTTCCTTGGCTACTGAAATGCAATGCTGGATTACAGCACCAGTTATTAAAAGCCCACGGTAAGAATGCTGTGCTTCAGAAAACACAGATCTGAGCAAGACAATATAAGGTTTTGCAGCATTAAAGGGGAATGACAATTAGCTCAGTACAGCTGATGTGGAAAATGTTCCCTCTTTACAATGCCACATGCTTTGAGAGAGCTGTAGCAATTCACCTTGAGACACAATGACATTCCCAAAACTTCTCCTTGTAGGAATCTTTTGCAAATCTTGTTTACTTTGGTTTTCCATAAGCAAAACCAATTTGGTCAAGGGATCTGTCACTACACAGACTGATCCCAGCGTAAATCTGTGTAGAAGAGAAGCAGCTTCAGGCAAGAAGATCATTGCAATGCAGCCGAGACAAAACCACGGGCAAGCGGATGTTAATAGAAACCTTGCCTTTAACTACTCCGGAATGAAGATCTCACTCTTCACTCACTCTCACTGATCTCACTCTCAGGTTTAGCATTTGTCTTTAAAAGGCTTATTTTACAACTGTGAATAAATGTTCACCTACATACAACAGACAGACTTCAGAGGACTGCGATTATTCTTAGTGTGATAAAGGCAGAAAGCAGGACACAAGGTGATGAGCACAGCGCAGAGAGATCCTGCAGTGATGCTGAGCTGCCAGCGTAGAGGCCACTTAATTTCCCCTCCTCACAAGTAGTACAGAGAATGGCCAGGGGAAATAGGACAGGACTCAGCCTTCCCAGCAGTCTCTGCATGCGGTAATAACTCCTTGGTTACTGGCAGCAAAAGGAACTTTTGAGCAGCCCTCCAGCACGGAGAACCACTTTAAGGAGTGCAAAGATAACCATACGCCCCCTTACACAAATAATGTGACACACAGCTGTCGTGAATGAACGCCAGCTACGAAGCAAAATGTTTTCTCATCATTGTATTACATGTCTTCCTCAGTTTGCAAAGTGGTCCTTGTATAGTCTCCATTTTTAACAGAGTTTTTCCCAGTGGCTGTACAATCTTCATGAGATAATCATAAAGAAACTGTTTCCCCTTTAATGTATCCAAGTATATTGTAAATGAACCAAGTTCTGTTATTTCAAATGGAACAGAAAACTGTACACTCTGAACTTTAAATATAATTAGCAACAAAATGCCTGTCTGTGATATATACATACATTTATTTCGTAACACTGCAGTGGTGTTCAAAGGCATAATTGGATTACACGTTGCCATGAACGTTGAACTTCAGGACAACAAGGTTCCAGCTCTTTTAATCACAAACTGATTTTTCCTTGCTGAGAAATACTCATCCTCTTGATAGCAAACTTTAATTAATGTTGTCTTAGGTTCCTGAGTGTAATATTGGTTGTTGCTGTTATGAAGTGAAACAACTGACATTGATAATATTCTGTATTCCCAATCTTTTACAAAAGACTGCAATTCCAAAAGGGCAGAAGTGAAAAATAAACAGAACAGAGAACTATAGAACAGATAAAACATAAACATGGTCATATACTGTTGAATTTTAACAGGGGGTGCCTATAATCTTTCACAAACATGAAAATGCATTTTATTATTCATTACTTCAATTTAATTGCAGAATCATGAAAGTGATTTAAAATAGACCCCAAAAAGTCATCCAGACTATGTCTTGACACATGATGTCTGATCTGGGGATTAGTCTCAATATGTAAACAATCAGCTTTGCATATTGAAGAATAGACACAATTTTCCTTACATTACTACCAAAAATCTGTCCCAAAGGTGTGGCAAAACCCACCACAGGACAGGACAACTTCATATTTGAAGTATGGACACCCACATTAACTCCTTGTGCACAAGCAGCAGCCAGCCATGAGGCATACCTCCTCTTTATGCAGGATAAATTACCTTACTTCATCTTTCTCAGCCAATGGTATAAAGTGCTCTACAGCCTAATTAAAATACTCTGTATGTTAATAGGTCTAGGTATTAAATACAGGCTACAACAATTTATAATAAATGAAGTGTCACAGAGAGAAAGCAAATTAAAAAAAGTATTAGTTTTTAACCAGAGAAAACAGTATAACAATTAAAAAGATGACAATAGCCAGGTTACTTACCTTAGAAACACATGTTCTGCTAAAAAAGGAAAAGAAGGCATTCAAGATGCAGTCTGTGCTTTTTTCTTTTTTTTTTTTTTTTTTTTACTGGGCTCAATGGATATTTTTCATGGAGACTGGGCTGAGTGATAGTATATGAAGGCAAGTACGTTGTCCGGGTATTAAGTAAAGAATTTCAAATGCATGATGTCAGGAATTGAGAAAGCACGTTCACAATAATATTAACATGATTGTTTTTATAATGTGACATAGTTTAATTTCTACTTGAGTTATTTCCTGGTTTTTTTTAGCGATAATGAGCACTATCAGCTCCAAGTAAAGTCAACAGCTTCACAGTTATAATTTCCAAAAGTCTGACTCTTCATCTATACCACAGAAGTTACTCCACAGTTATTTCCCTGACCAGCACTGCAATCCACAGCATTTGCATCACTAATAATCCCCGTACCACAATGCATGGATATGCACGAGACTTACCAAATTAGGTTTAAGAAGCAATTTCTAAAGAGACTCCTCTATTTGTTGCCAATATTTCAATAGCAGAGACCTGTAGTAATGTCTGGTAGTAGTTCTGTACTCTCCTAAGACATACTAACAGAATATTTAAAGCCTACTAAGTGGTTTATGCTACATTATCAAATCTGAGTAATCTATATCGAATCAATAAAGAATGTATATTTCTGTAAGATCATCCTTGCTGCAATTTTTATTTATAATCCCTAATTCACAAAGGGTGTCTTAATCATTCATGCAAATAAGCAGTTGTAATCAGTGATGTAACTTTAGAAA
>JANHGN010013802.1:30064-69268 GCA_024605025.1 Megaceryle maxima
AATTATATTTTATAAATGGAAAACTCAGTCCTGAGCTTATAAATGTCAAGTGTAATTTTGTTGCATGTCAGACACAACTACACATTCTATGTATGTAAAGAATTTGCCGTGAACCTAATCCACTTCTGTGGTTGTAGAAAATGCAGTGATGTTCAGTACTAATAAATAAATACATTAAAAAATACAGTTTTATTAAATTTAATTTCTGCAGTGGGCCAGAGGTAGCACAGGAGTAAATCAACACAATGCTATAGAAGCAAAACTATTTCTGACAATTTGCTCTAGATCTGGCCCTCTATTTCTCACTGAAATAATTTTTTTTAATGATTAAGTAAAGTACTGCACATATAAGGCATTGATTTTTATCATTGATTTTGTGCTGGCGTTTGAGCCAAGCCTCAAAAAGCTTGTGTGTTTTATGTATTTACAGCTGTCTATTGGCAAGGAATAATTCATTCACTCCAAATGAAACAAGCTCCTGAACCTTATAAACCCAGCATTTTTCTGGACTAGATTTACAAACAGCTTCTTTGAATAAGAAGTTAGAAAATGTACTTTAAATCACTGAAACAAAAGCAGAAGTCCGTTTCTTGATTATTTTCTGGTTTTTGGCTTGTCAAACAAATAAGACAGATATAGATTATATTTTCCTCCCAAGAGAGTTGTTCCATCAGCAGAGAACAAAGATCAATGATGAATCATCATCTCATAGCAAAGTATTTCCAGTGACAAAATGAAGCGTATTGTTTAGTATTTTTGGTTAAATACGTATGTAAGAAAATTTTGGTTGCCTGTCTGTGTGTTTTTTCCTAATCAGAAAAATCCATCCAGCATTTCACAGGGAGAATAGCCTTTTCTTTTTGCCTGACTTTTAGGCAATTTCAGACACGGGTCCAGCATGACCAGAACCTCTGATTCATTTCAAAGCCACTCTTGTTTTACATTCTGACACAACAGGAAAAAGCTAATACCTATACATAAGAGAATACCATCCTTGCAGAGACCACCACGTATTCAGTTAAACCACTCAGCTCATCCAAGTCTCAACTGGTTAATGTGTTATTTGAGAAGAAAAAACTGGTTTCCCCTCTCTTTCAGAACATGTGTCCACCAACGCTAAAGTAGACAACACCGCTACCTACAAGGGCTTTGCTAAAAGGGGAACAAAGAGTGGTAAAGACAGTTATTCCATACTTTCCAGCCATGTATTTTCTCTTTCTAATGGTTTGAGTGACCTTTGGCTGAGCAAAATATCCAGAGCAGACTGTAGGTTTACACTGGGAAACCTACTAGTAAATTGGGGGCTACCTTTTCAACGCATCTAGACAACTTTGTGACTGGTTGAAAACACAGCCGCTAAAATATTTGCTTTTAAATCTTACAGAGTGATGGAAACTCAATCATCAACAATAGTTTTTGAGAGGGTTTTATTCCCATTTCAATGACAGGGAAAAATGAGGCAGGGAAGGCACAGTTCAAAAGCATTAGGACAACCAGAAGAGTTAATGGATGGAGACTGAATTGCAAACCTAGTTCTGTCCCCAGTGAAAACTAAAGGTATTTAGGAAACCTGAATTGGGTTAGAACTCAAGTTTTAGATTGACTGAAAACTTCAGCAACTCAGCCTTAAAGGTGCTGTTTACAGAAACTCTCATAGATAAAACCACCAAAGGCAAATCTCAGATTCCTCTGCCAAGTGCCTTTTCATTGGGGAGGCACCTACACCGTAGCCACTGGAACCACATAGACAAGGACTCTTCTGCACTATTTCATAAAAAATTAAGGGAACATTGAGGAACGTTTATACGACATTTCTGTGACACATAGGTTTTATTAATCCCATGCTTACATCTTTATTTTTTCCTTTCAGTAAACAATACTATTTGGCACATCATTTATTTCTGAATCAACTCACAAAGGCCAATTCTTTCAGGTTAACATGCTGAAATCATGATCTCAGAAATGTTCAGACACAACTGGTTCCAGCCACATTCTGGCAAAAACCCTAGAGGGGTCACGAAAAGCTGCCTTTTAAGACATTTAAGGATCCTGCCAGTATGGGAGAATTAACAGCAGCTATAGCTTGTAACCGTATCTTATCCCTCTACCCAATGGGACATGCCAGGACCCTGAAAAATGACAACCAGAATGTCTCATACTTTGACAATTCCTGCCAAAAATGTCCTTTTGGGGAGCCACTGCACAAATCAAAGCAGCTGCTAATCTGAGGAATTACAAGAGTGAGAAGCAAGCCGTCGGATGCCTCTGTTTCAACTCTCCAAACTCTTAGGTCCCTCACTAAGTGCAGCTTCCTCAGGTGCCAAAAGCACATTCAAATGGAGCCGAATAAAACTGGGTGTGAAAATGTTTAGTCATTACATTTTCCTCTTTACACAGCCACAAATCTCCTGCAAAATGCCTTCAGAAAAATATCAGATTTTGTCCTTCGTTGGATTCCTTTCCAGGATGTTACGATATAATCTCAAAGATCCTTATTTATCAGTCTTGAAAGAACTGCCTGCAGGGTGGGGATTCCTTAATAAAGTGTAAGGAATCCATCTTAATACCATTTCTTGCTGCACAACTCCTCTTTTATAATTGTGGTTTCATTACAAAACCTTACATCAACAGGAATATATGTGGTTCCAACTAGCAAAATAATTTGAGTAACAAGAACAAATTGTCTTAGAAAGACTACGTGATAGGCCCATGCCACAAGGTCAACAGCAAAACCAAATCTAGCTAGTGTCCCATCTTGTACTTTATCCATGAGGTGACAGCTGATACTCAGGGTGCCATATATACACTTCCAGGTTTCATCCCTTGTGTATATTAATTCTCCTTTCCCTTTCTTTCATACTGAAAAGCTGGGTTTCAGAGAGATTAAGCTAAGCAGCATATATTAACAATGGCTCATTAGACATACCAATGGGGAAAAAAATAAATCGTATTGGTTCTAAAACACAGAAGAGAAAAAAAGTGTTACAATAATGACTTTTTCAACTTACGGATATTTTTCTCTTTATCAAAAGATTTTTCTCTTCATTAAAATGTTTCTCTTTATCAAAAGAGAAAGAAGCCATTTTTTTTTTCTCCTCAAAAGAACTGATTCTGCAGTTAAAGTTGTGTCTTGCACGGCGTGATCCTTTAACCCTTCTCAGCCATACTGGCTCCAAAGCACACTTCCCAAACCAAACTGCAATTCTTGATTCAAAGTAAAACAAGCAGAAAAATAGTGTCTTGACAGCTGAACTTCTGATGACTGTATCATTTGAGCCCCTTTGTTATTTAAGCCTTCTTAAGATTTAACATAGTAACATGCTCCATTGTATCTCTCAAAATCAATCTACAGTTTGGGTTATTTGAATGATGGCACTTTTATCCTTTACACTTAAGATCTTAGCAGGCCTAATTAGTGCTAGAATTTCTAAGAGTCATTAATACACTCTCTTTGTCAATGCAGTTTTTGCTAAGTAGGACATACCTTAGCCTATGAAAAATGTCTGATTGATCATAATCGATACAGTATTCAAGGCATAAGCAGATTTTTCTGCAGTAGCATGCAACATAAAATAGCTAAAAAATACATCAGCTTGTGCCCACCACCCTCCATCAGAAACAACTGACTTTCTAACTATTCTTTCACTATGAATAATGCATCCTTCTAAACCCTCTCAAAATGCACAGGAGAGGCTCCAGAGCTAAATAGTTTTCACTAAAAAGATGGTTTCCAAGTTCATTGTTTCTGCACTTCGGTTTCATGGGCATCACATTCCCCCCACACCCACATACGATGAGCACATCCTCAACATTTTTACAGCTCCATTAGTCATTCTGCAATAAGACTGAAATGATCTTCCCACTATAGAACTAATCATTCTATTTTCCACCATTTATCACTAAAAGAATGCAAATCCCGTTACATTTGCTATGAACAAGTTATGAGCATAGAACCAGGTAATCAATGCTCCCAGGTAGGAGACATCCTACCAATTTACACCAGCTACAAATATTGGTCACAATGCCTCAAAATGTCCAGGCCACCATATTTTCAAAATTTCATGTTAACTTCAAAGAAACCCATAAGCTTTGGTAGCCTTCTTGCCTTTAACTATTTGTTTATGGGATTATTTGTATTTGATTTTGCAGGCTGAGCGAGAAGATTTCAGATCTGTTAGTAGCTCTGTAAAGGTAAAGCAGCTCTATAAAAAAAAAAAAAATTACAGAAAGAGGTTTCCATGAGAAACTGAAATTCTAAGGAGGATAAAGGAGGAGAGTAGAGAGGAATCATAGTGAAGGTACAGGCACTCAGCATTTCTGTTATGCAGACAGACACATCACAGCAGCTTCTTGTAGATTCTCTTTAACTTTTGGACCATAACCACTTTCATGAAAGTCAGCTTGATTTAAAAATCAAAATTATCTGCATGCCTTCTTACAAGTTTTGCCTACAAAGTGGCTGTAGGATTTTTCTGAAGATTTCACTGTGATAATTTCATTATTTGTTAACTTGGCTTTGATGTCTCTTTCTCCTCCACCTGCTCTGAAAGATGCTGTTATTAATCTATTAGTAAAGACTCTTATTATTTTATTATTTCTCATTAGGTTGAGCTTTGTTAGAAAGTGTTGACAAAGGTAGCAACATAAAAAAATCTCGAAGTGAAAGAACTATCTGGGGACTGAGAAGAAGAATACAATGATACTGTATCTCAACTATAACAGAAGGCTTATATACAAAATACACTGCATGAGAGAAAAATTGCTGAAAGAATAATTTTAAGTGGATAAGGATATTTTCACTGAGTATATTTTCAATACTGAGAGGTTGTGCCTGAGTGAATTCACGGAGGTAATGCATGCAAATACTTGATTTCACATTGAAAAGAATGTAAATATTTACACTGTGTGCATTATTTTGGGAAAATCATTGTTATTATTGAACACTCTTCTGCGGAATCCTGAGCACTCATGATGAGTTGCAAGTTGCATATAGATCATGGGGCTTTTGAGTTTGGAGCTCACCCTCTATTTTATTTTTTTTTTTTATTAAGCTGCTAGTCTTCTTTCATGGCTGGGTCCCTGTGCACTTTAGCAACACAATACAATAAAGTTTTCTTACGTTATCACTATTTAAATGATAAGCATTTATAAAGCATAAAGACTTGGAAGTTATTAGATGAAATCTGACTAATAAAAGAAGTCCTTAAAGAATTGTTACTGTTCTCAATGTAAAAAAAGGTGAACACCCATGGGAAGATGTTCACAAAAACCAGAGGACATCCTCCCAGAGTTTCTGCTGGGATACAGATATGACCAAGCTTGCACGGTCTACTGTGTCCATTAAAGTGTGCTTCTGCTTTACGATCTTACTGGTTTACTTCCTCATACAATGGTGCAAAATAAAAGAGGGAAAAAACCCTGAGTTTATAGCTTCAATAAGAAGCTACAAGGCAATTCTCCAAAACAATTTTCATAAGTAACTGTCTTTTTATGCTATCATTGTTACATGTTTCATAATGAAACTTCAAATAGATGTGTCTAGACATGCAATCTCCCTCAGTATAGTGTATATATAGATGGGACACACATACATTCAGAAACTATTACATTGAGCAAAGTTAAGCAGGTCAGCAAAGTCAAGGAATACAAAGTTAGGAAAAGAGAAAACTTAGGAAATTAAAAACTCCTGTCATTTGAAATTACTTCAGGAGTTTGATGTTAGCTGCAATACTAATCTAATAATGTATTCCTCATCTTTCAAATATACTGAAAGTGAATACTTATTTATTTTTTGATTTTTAAAAATGTGTCTGCTTTAGGCATACTTTCTGCAGTATATTTCAAGGTTTTGTTTTTCTACAGAATATGAAGTTGCTGTTAATTGATATGATCATTAACAGGTATATTTCCTTGGTAAGATAGTGTGATCAGTACTAAACCGTATCTTGTTGCACAAGGGATCAATTTTTGTATCAATTTATTAATACTGATAAACTGTAAGATAAACTATAAATAAACTATAGGGCACTATAGTTTATTCTTGTATTATTATTATTCTGATAGTCTATGTATTCTACGAGAAATTAGCTTTTGTGAGAATACTATTTTCTTCTTTTTCTTTACTACCAGCAGAAACAGAATAATGAGCTAACTGGCCCTTGACTTTGACCCACTACACAACAGCTCTTTTTCACTTTAAATATACCAGAAAAAAACCAAACCAAACCAAACCAAACAAAAAAACCAAACCAAACAAAAAAACCCACCACCACAACAACAAAAAACAACAACAAAAAAACCCCACCAAAACTTCATTTACTAGGAAAAACAACATTGTATTTTTAATATTAAATCACATTTTTATTATGCCACCTTCAGAATCAACAGGTACCAGACTCTCATTGTGTTAATATCCCATTCCACATTGATACCAGAAACACAGCCTATTATATGGAAAACAGAAGCTTGATCTTGCTCCCAATGAAATCAGTAGCAAAGCTGCTATAGATTTAATTATAAGACAAGGAGTATCTTTAGGTACAGTTACATAGGTACACCTTCTATATTTCATGCTACACTCTGTACTGTTCAAAATATGTGAGGCTGGGAAAGACAGATTTTTATTAGAAAGCACCACGTGCAATTCCTCATCTTTAATACAAAAAAAAATAATCAAAGCAAGAAATCCTATCCTCAGATAAAACTGTGTGGTGGCACAATCCAAATGGACTCGCATCCAAGGTGTTACAAAACTGCAAGTGAGAGACGTACCTGACTCCCAGTTTCTATGTGGGCTTTGGCTTGTTACTAGCTACACATAGAAAGCTATGTGTTTTATGATCACTGTGTACCTGCTATAGCTTGTCCTTGGCATATTATTTAAAATATGTATCAATATATTCAGTATTATTATTGATGGTGATGGCAGCCTTCATTCAGCTTTGCTTCCACCACAATTCCGTTTTCCAGTACAGTAATCTACATTCTACACACAGTAAATCTTCCATAAAATGCTAAGGTCAGGCTTTTACCTGACCAAAATTCTCTTGACTTCCAAAAACACTTATGCTTGTTGTTCTGTGTGAGCAGCAGTTAACAGGTGAGCATCATAACTTGGAAATCCTGCTTTGAATTTCATGGATGAATCATAGAATGGTTTGGGTTGGAAGGGAGCTGAAAGATCTGCCACGGGCAGGAACACCTTCGACTAGATCAGGTTGCTCAAAGCCCCATCCACACTCTCCCTGAACACTTCTAGGGAGAGGCAATCCCCAAGTTCAACTTCTCTGTGCAACACTGAAGTCTAAAACCAAAGACTAATGCATGTTCTTTGAAAACTCACAAGTCACATGTAGCATCCAACACCATGAGATACATTTTACATCCCATTCCAGAGGTCACAAAGTATTTAATTTTAAAGAGGTAACTTCTAAACATACCTAAAGAGCGCTTTTGAGAAAGGATCAGTTCTCCTTAGGAAGTTCCTAGCTTCAAAGGTGACAACTATATTACTCCACTTCCATAAAGACACTTTACTGACGCGCTGCAAGGCTGTAAAACATCACAGCAAACAGCTGGTCATAAAGGAAATTGATGATTATGGATTGCACTGTAGTTACATTTGGAAGTGAGATGGCAACCGCTATATGAAATTATTTTGTCGCACTCTGGAGGAGAAGATTAAAGTTGCTAAGCAAACTACAAGTTACAATATGTAATATTCCTGGCAGAGATGAGAGAAAGGGAGGACTGAGAAAGGGCAAAGGATTTGAATCAGGCCAAACAGGTCATCATCAGTGCACCCCTGATTTGAAAACTATTTGCTTCAGTTCCATTTCCACAGCTCCTTCTTCACCTTACTTGTGTGGTCAGTCTCACTGACCTCAGCAACACCAGTGGCTTCAAAATATCTACTTACAGGAGCAAGAAAATCAGGTTTCTCCCCTCTGCAAATGTCTCTCAATTCTTACTTAATGACTTTGCAATGCATTGCATTTCAAGAGTTCAAACTGCATAACTTGTGTTGTCTTGCCAGCTACAGTTACCTAAAATTAAGATAGGCTTCCCTTGATTGACCTTTAAATAACACTTCAGGCTGGAAAACAGAATGTAAATCTCAAAGAGACAGGCAAATTGCCTGCACCAGTGCAACCTGACTGAAAAAAAAAAAATATGTAAGCTCCACCTCAATAAGTTCCTGAAGGCTCAGAGAAGTCTTCTGTGAATCCTCCCTGTTTAACAAATCCCAGGGGAGGGATGTGCCAAAAGCACAAGCATGTCCTGGTGCATGCAGGAGCTCCTGTTCATCCTGTGGGACAGCCACAGCTCTCAGTACAGTTCTCTGGGGAATCTCAGTACCTCTCACGTGTTGTCCCCAAGGGGTCCTTCAAAGGTGCCTGCTTTTCAAAGAGGCTGCCCAGAGACTTGATGTACCAAGTTCAGAGCCTCTGAGTGTCCTGCTGAAATCAGAAATCTACTATTTAGGTGTGTGACTCAGGTACGTTGGGCTCAAATAATCAAAATCTAAACAAACCATGAGAACAATACATCAGGCAGACTTCAATACCAACTGCAATTTAAAGTTTCTAGTCAGGTAATGAGGGAACAGTCAGTCGCATCAGTTGCATCTTTTAAGGAAATGTAAAATCAGGTTTTCCTAAATGTTAATAAAATTCAAAATATCCTTAAATATAAAGTCCCTGAAACAAGTCACTGTTTTCTTGCAGTTTTATGTGCTGTATTTTTATTACCTAGCATGTTTGCATATGACCTACTGGATCTAGACATGCATAATACCTAGCAATTTTTTTCTACACTACTTTTTAAGAAGTCTTTTTAGGCTATAAAGTTTATTTCAGCTTTTTTGGACCTGATTGTTCTACTCTGGACATATTCCACCAGCATCTGAAATCAATACCTGTTCCACATGGAAACTGTTGAAATCTAACACCTTTCTTCACTCAATTACCATAAATGATTATAATAAGCAATTGAGAATTCTTAGTATTTGCTATTTAAGAATTAAGTCTGAAAATATGCAACTGGGCTTTGTTTTGTATTGGCTACTCACTGGAGTAGCCAATACCTACTGTATTGGGTACTCACTGGAGTACCCTTTGGATCTTTTTATCAGGTAGACTGGTATAGGGGAGCCACAGGACCAATTTAAGCTCAAGGTTTAGGAAATACCTTCTTAGCCCAATTACTGGATCTACCATTTCTATAAACACTCCCAAAACAGCCTTGTCACGTAGAAACAATTCCTGGTGGGAATGGCTGGGTGGAAGCACATACACATAAGGAACAAAAAGAGGTTTGGTCAAAGATTATTCTTAATCCGAGCTCTCCTCCAACTTCACAGTGGCCAGTCATCCAGCTGGGAAGACAGACAAGATGCTGGGACCAAGCCAAGTGCCAGACCAAGCAGTGGGGTCCCTGTTTCTTGTCTGTCTGACAGTCACACTGCACAGCAGAACATAAGATTGTATTTTTTACTCTGGTGGGAGTATTTGGCCTACAAAACTGAATAATTCAAATTCCAAACTAAGTGAACAAATTAGGAATAGCTTTTAATTTATACTCCTACTAAGATGCTGAAGAGTAAGAAGGATCCCTGGAAGAAGGGAAGGGAAGGGAAGGGAAGGGAAGGGAAGGGAAGGGAAGGGAGTCTGCTTTGGGTTCTAGATAACTAAAACTAAAAGCCACGTGCATGCTAATTTAAAGGGCTCAGCTCGGGTATAAAAGGCACCTAAACTCTTTTTATTATTTTTTTTTTTTACCCAAGAAGTATGAAACCATTCCATACTTTCAGAGCTTAGAATGTAAATCTACTTTACTAGGAGGAAAATAACCCTCCTTCAAGAATCAGTTACATGAATATTGTCATATTATAATTTGTGAGAAGATAGCTATATTTTGTTATTTGGAAGACTTTAATTGTTCTGATTTTGTTCTTTAATAAAAAATGGAAATGAGTAGTGAAATATCTGTAGTGCTGATGAAAGCTAAGATGGTGGAGAGGGAGAGGAGCCAGAGCCTGAAGGGAAGGTGAGGACTGCAAACGTCCTGATTTTCTGGAGCCTTAATTGAACCGCTGGGATTTTTTTCTCCATTTCTCTTGCTGCCCCTCCTCCTTCTCTTTCCACTCCTCTCCCCTCTTCCATCCCTTTCCTATTGCTTCTTTTTCTTTCATCCTTCTGAGCTATGTCGATGCCAGGGAAGAGGTCCAGAGCAGAAGGCAAAGTCCAGCAAGTGTGAAGTGAAAAAACATTACAAATATGAGATAAAAAGGACCCAGAAATTCAGATGAACACACTCAGCATTTTAAAATATACTTTCCCCTCTTTGTCACTGCAGACCTGCGTGACAGGGGTCTCTATGGCAGGCCTGATTCAGATCTGAAAGAGCTGAAAGTGAAAAGCAGCCAGTCTTACTCTGATTACGATGAGTATTTACAACATTAATTAATATTTGTGACTAAGTTTGTTACTTAGTCTAGTTTATGCTACTTAGTTTAGTTTGTTACTGAACCCATTTTAAAATTGCTGAGATGAAATTTCACATGATACAGGATAAGCTGTGCATCAATTAAGAAAAAAAAAAAAAAAAAAAAGCAAATCAATGATACCTTATTTACCTAAACTAAACTGTAATTCTTTTCCTCATGGTCTCTCCTTTCACAAGCATGTCCCTGAACAAGTATTCCTCATTCAGGGTCCCTGTGCCACCAACTCACCCTGCAGCTGGCAGAGTTAAACCCAGCAACATCAAATAGCAGAGTTTGGCTTCTGTGCCCTACTGTCATTGAGGAATTCAATTGTGCTCATCTGTGTCCTGACAATTTACAGTGACGAGACTTTTCCATTCCCATGACAACACCGTGCTCCTACCTCTGGGACACATTAGTGAAAAAAGAAACGTTATGGTGCATAAATGAAACAGGGAAAACAGGTGAAAACTTCATGAAGTCAGCGAAGGCTTTTATCCTTGTAAATCTGTTTTAAGTGAATACTGCTCAGAAAATGCATTTTTGAGGGACAGTAGAAAAAAAAACTAAGGTAGAAATATAGATAAATCATGAGGAACAAAGATGAAGACCAAGCAGTGGTGAAGTGTATAACATGTTTTGTGATTCTATGACACAGTAGCTGCAGCTCACACTTTATAGTCCCCAGAGCACATTACTGCACTTATTTGAAATAGTTATTTTTAAAGTGCTGAGAACTCCAACTTTTTAACTCCTCAACTCTGACAAGTGCATATGATTTCTGAATCTGTACAAACCATTATAATGTGGCTGTTAGAGCTCACAGCTGCATCTTACTTCCTCGGGGTAGTAGCACTATGGTATTTGGGCAGTTAACTCTTACTATGCTGAGTTTTGTGCTTATTCCTGTTCATTTCTGATTTAGATTTGGCTTTTGTTGAGTTTCATGTTATACTGTCAGTGAAAAACACGGCTACTGTGAGAGCAGCTTAATGACATTTGCACAGGAACTCAGATAATGCCCCTCTGAGAATAAGACAAACCCCATGGTGGAAACAACATTCACATATTTCAGTACCTTTACAGAAAGCCCAAACATGCTGAAAGAAATAGCAGAATTCATAATTTGAAGAAAAAAAAGAAGATGATACCATAGCATACTGGGCAGCAGCAGGAATTGGCCAGTGCTTTTGCATCCTGCTACTCACAGCAACTTAGGACAGATCTAAAGCAAATCACTGAAAGACGTTTGTCCAAAAGCTGATTTATACAAAGGTTAGCGCTCGGTCTTATAAAGTTTCAGTCTTCTCTAGCAAATTACCCGAGACAGAGAAAACCAGAATCTATCTGCATAATCAAAGCCAGGTTTTACTGGAATCTTTCATAACAAGCACGTATGTGAGGATATTAGCAGCACGCCATCAATGGCTGGATGCTCAACCCACATTGCTTGGATCACCTCAGTTCACAAACTACTATTTTTGCTTTTTTATGTTGTAAAAAGCCTTCTTCAGAGCCATCCAGAACTTTGAACTTCAGGTCTTCTGCCATTTGTTGATCTACTAATGATTTTTTAACACTGTGACTATATACCTGCATTCATTTGCATATGCAAAGTGGAAGTAGCCGATTCCACTGCCACTTATATATTCCTTCCAATTATTTTCAAAGGTTTCTCAAGTGAGGTCCATGATAGCACCCAGTAGCTCAAGTCCCTGGATTTTAGATTAGGACTCTGTGAGGAGAACTCATTGAAGGATCAGGTTGTAGGATTACATTCTAAACAGTCAGAAAACTGGGTGAAGCAATGGAAAGAGAAGTATGAAATCTTCACCTCAAGAGAAGTCTTGGGGAATTTTGTCACAGTTCACAAATGATTCAAAAAGTTTAGACTAAAGACATTTGCATTTCTTTAAAAAAATCTTGCTGCAGAATTTGAGAAGAAATTCAAGTAAAAACTTAAAGTTATGAAGATTCTAGTGGCCAAAAAGTAAGTTTTCAACCAAATATTTCATTAAGAAATTAGAATTTCAACAGATGGGGAGGGAGGAGGAAAAGCATGAGATTCATCTCCTCTAACTTCATCCGTCAATAATTTAGGAATCTAGTTCAAACGTCCCGTCTAGATTCTCACTCATCAGTAAAAAGAGAGCTATCCATAGTTGCCTCTCTTGGGATGTAAGGTGTAATTGTCTGGAGGTGTATATGTATCTGCATTGACTATAAAGCCCTGAGTGACTGTGTTAGACTTCAGTGACTAACTTCTAGATGGCTAAAATGGTGACTAGCTTAGCTCTGAAAATCTATTTTTTAACCAGCAATGTTAAGTGAAATGAATTGAGCCCTTTGTGTGAATGACTTTATCAAAAATCTACAGAAAAAGAATGTTTTGACAGGAAATTCTGACCAGCAAATGTATCACTGATTTTAAGAGGACCAGGGGTTAATTCTGCACCTTTCTGTTTCTACATCACCCACCAGAGCAGGGCACATGCTGATGAATGGCTACACAGTATGCTTTTTGTATGAAATAATAAACAATAAAATTGCATCGATGTCCTGACAAACTATTCCCTAAAGCAGAAGTCACATAACAACAAAATGTAAATGTAGTTTCTCTGTGCATACTGCATATTAATTGTCTACAACTTACAAGTACACTAGAAGATAACTAACCTCTCCAGAGCCAATCTTGCAGTAGTCCTATTTACAGAACTTCCATTTAACTGGAAGTTGTATATGCAGGAAGAAAACAGAATTACATCCTCATCCTTCTTCTCCAATTTGAAACAAACCAAAACTAAAAAAGAAACAAACAAACAAACAAACAAATCCCAAACCAAAACAACAACAACAAAAGTGGATGTGAATTTATACAGCAGAGAGAACATTAGACAACTGAGCTACTGGGCAACATCTCAAGTGTTGGGTTTTACCCTGTGAAAACACTGGCAAATAGAAGATGAGAAATGAGATAATAGCTCTGGTGCTTTTGTTTACTTAGAACACGGTAGAATTAACCCCTTTTATAGGTACCCCAAGAGGAAGTTTTGGGTTAATTATACCTTCAGGGTGTTTATTTCACAGACGCTGCATGACAGTTTGCACAGCACATTTTTAAATGTTATATAACTTCTAACATTTATTGGGTGAAGGACCTTTTGATAAAACACTGTAACTGGGTAGAATTCCTTTTATAAAAAGTAACTGTATTACGGAAGAGGCTCCGAAGCATGATGCTGCAATTACTGAAATCACAGTGTTTCATTGTAAAAAGTCAGTGAGTTACTGTAACTCCCTCTGCCCCCAAGAGAGCTGTTGGCTTTCGGTAACCCTCCAGTGGAGGCTTAAGAGTGCAAACGTGCACAAAACTATCTTTGTTACATTGATGCCTTTTGGGGTATTTTTGCATTTTATTCACTCAGGTTGTTCTAATAAAGAGAATGCCTAGCGCAGTGCAAACATTTCAGTACTTCTGAACTCCACTGTAACACAACCAAAGAGAAAGAAAGGCCATATAAATGTAATTCTTTGAGATGGAAACTCCAATTCTTAAGTCAGCCTAAAAATACTGCATGCAAGGTCTATGTGTGCAGTGCCTCTTCCAAACAGTAAAGTTACCACTATTTAACAAGATGTGTCTTGTATCTATCTGACATAGATGCTGTTCAGTTTCTATTCAAAAACCTCAGCAAAAACAGAGACACTTTTGTACTGAATGAACTGTGCTAGTGCGATGGTTTTCTACAGAACAAATTTAGCCTTTCCTTAGTCAGGTGAAGAATCCCATTAATAGTTGATTTGTGCCAGATAGTGTCTTTCTGTCGACCCTGCACAAAAGAAAGCAAATGCCTGACTCAACGGAGGATCTTGACAAAAGCAACCAATGTGGCTGAGCCGGCTGAAATCAGGGCTGTTGGTATGGGGCACAGTTGGAAGACTGGGACCTGACTTTCACCAAGTCTTGGAAAAATTAGCAAGGTCCAATAATTATCACTGGATGCTTTATGGTTTCTTTTTCTTTAAATAATGATAATGGCCTGTACTGCCTTTTATAAATCCATGGCTGTAGGGAGTGTAAGCGGTTCTCAGAGGACCACAGAATTGCCCGTGCAGTCTCAGCTGTTTTCAGAGCTCCACATTGACTTGGTTCCTCAGAGACTACGTGTCAGTAGAGGCGATAATCACTGACATCAGGAGAAGGCCATCTGGGAAGGCCCACTGATGTAAACCAAGTTTAATCACAGCTTCAGGCATTTGGGGAGAAAGACTCGCGAGTGTGCAAGGGAACAATCAAGAGCCCGGAGAATACCATTTGTATCCCATCATGCTCACACCCATCGTTGGTCATCACTCATATGAAATCCACCTCTGCTTCTTCAAACCTCCACCAGCCAAGTCAGAGTAGAAATTATTAATTTTCCTAAGGTAACTATGAAGGAACTACACCAGAACAACAACAACAAAACCATTCCTGAAACTGAAATGCCACTGCAGAATGGTTGAGCTCTGACATCCTGGCAGGCCAGCCAGCACACAAGGAGCCTGGGCTGGATGCTGGGGAGCACACAGAGGAGTACCATGGAGGCAATTTAACACTGTAGCTTTTATCAAGTGGCAGTAGATAATATTGGTATGCATAAATTTACCACACAGAGAAAGTTAAACTTTCTCTGACAAAAGTGTTGGTTAAGTCCTGAAAGATATATAATTAATGCAAGATTTCTTCTTTTAATTCTTTATCATACTGAAAGCATCTCTAAGAATATCTATCTCTATGATTCTACATATTCATCTACCAATCTATTTTTTTATCCCAGGATATCACAATGATAAGCCCAAATTAATTGTATTCACACTAAGCAACCTGAGATTTACTTAATAATTTGAAGGTCTACTTGATTATTTAACTGTTGGCAGATGACTCATCGAGATGGAAAATCACACTTCATTGTGCAAAAATAAACTTTCTCAAAAACTATTTCCAAAACTGCAGTACAAATACTTTTGAAATATTCAGTATATTATAGAGATTACAGTGTTGTTTTGAAATAGGAAATAATGAAAACAAGAAAAAAGGTACAAATTACTCTAATCTGTGTATATGCAAAGCGACAATCTTCAAGCCATTTTACTCTGGTAATTATTCAAAGATCATAAAATAATATTGCTACTTTAACAAAGGTGAAAATGCGACACTGTAATCTTCATACCATTTAAAAGCAGCATTTTGTCTTCTCCTGTCAGTCTGGATCTGAGCTTAAGGCAGCTACCAACAGGAAGACTATGCAGACAGTGTCACAGTTTACATATTTTTTTGCATCAGGAAATAGTCATCTTTAGCCTTCTGTTCAGAAAGCCTATAAGTACTTAATATTTTAAGGATTCAGCTCCAGAATTTGACAGAGCTTCCTCTAAGAAGACTGAGGGAAGTTAAAAACATTCATCTGAGGGCAGACCTATCAGTCCTTACAATCCTACAATTTAAACACTATTAAGCTTTTTTATCTTTTTATCTTTCAAAACCCACAATGCAGGGAATGAAGAAAACGGGCAAAATTACACTGTAAAAGAGGAATAAACTCCTTTTAGAATAATGCTTTAGAAGACTAGGGAGCTAAGATATAAGCAATCTGGGAAGAAGCTAATAAGGAAAAGATAATTTTGAAAAGCACTGTAGCCAATCTTCACATTTATTCCTGATGGAAGACAGTCCCTGATACAGCCCTGACTCAAGCCTGTTCAGGTTCTGTTGGCTGCTATGAATACAAAATGCTAAAACAATATGTAGAAGATTTTGGAGAGTTTAAAAATCAGAGTGCTGCAGGAGAAATTCCATTCTGTTCTAGCCGGAGAAACACAGCTTGGTTAGGCAGAGCGAAGGGAAGGGCTGCAGGGCACAAAGCCAGTTTCACCAGCAGAAGGTGTGTTCACAGGTGCAGCTCCAGGTGGAAACATTCAGATGCCATGAGATTCAGAAACTGGACTGCCATGTTTGCAGCTGAAAGCAAAACTGACTAGCTTGGGCAGAAGAGGACTTGAATGCAACTGCCCTGCTTCTGCTGCAGCATGACTTTGGTCAGACTCACTCTCAACATCCCCTCCCAGTGCTGGCCACACTATGTGGAACCTCTCCCCAGTAAGCCCAGCAGATGTGAGTGAAAAGGGGTTGCGATTGCTCTCTAGAAACATGCTCTGAAGGGGAGACAGAAACGTGAATAAGGAACCTAAATGGTTAGGGACAGCACTGGCACAAAAATAAAAGAGTGTAAAATGTCTGAGAATAAATTTAGGACAGGAATGAGGTTTCTAAAAGCCTGCAAGAGTCAGGCTCTGCCCAGCCTTCAGAGAGGTGAGGCTAAATTTACACTGGAGCTTGCTCAGTCTGAACAAAGACCAGCCAATCATCACAGCTAAACCGAGCTGATGACTCCACAGGCCTCTCTAGTCCTATCTCCTGTGTACAAAAATGTGAGAAGATATACTCCTGTTGCCAATATAGGCCACTACAGCAGCTCAAAATATGTATTTCTGACACTATACAGTTAGTAACTTCTGTTCACCTGTTCATTTTTATTTGCTTGTAAATACAGCTACTAATCATTAGTTAAATGAAAAGAAGGAAAGGGAGGGGAAAAAAAAGAAAGAAAAATTGCTTTCCAAAGCTTTCAGTTTACAAACATTTATAAAGGTATCTCTAATTCCTAACCTCTGCTGGATGTCAAAACAGATGTAAAGAAAAACAGCAGATGTCATTTAAGTCTGGACACTCATCACTTTCAGGAATTAGGGCTGTACAAGTACATCTCATGCCAAATGTAAGAAATGTAATTCTATCATCACTAGCAGAAAAAACACTGCAATTCTTAGATAAAGCTTTTATTCGTCTCAAAAGTACAAAAGGACAATTGTCTTTTACACTAACTATGACTTTCTAAACATGCTCTCAACAGCATTAGTCACAGCACAACTATGGAAACACCAAGTTGGAAATGATTCCTCCAACCCAAATCCTGCTGTGCCCACATGCTGCAGGAGGTAGAGGTAACCTCTTGCAAAATTAGCTCCAGTTTTTCCTATTTCATGTCCCTAGGCTGTTTCAAACATACGCAATCATACAACCTCAGGTTGCTGCAAATGAAATGTATGCATATTAACTACCGTGCTACTTGGACAACAGGTGATTTGCAGGGGAAATCTGGGTGCTGATAGTACATTCCTAAAACTTTCTTTCTCAAACTTCAAGATAAGACCAGGTGAGCAGGATTAGAACTTCAGTCAGCAAATATCTATAAAATTACTCACACACCACACCTGCAATATTAAAATAAAGGACAAAAGGAACATCATTCTGGAAACTGCTAGCCTAGTTACTTTATTTCAGTGCTTTAGCAATATAAAAATTAATTTTGCCTACTGGCAGTTCCACATTATTTAAAGAAAATCTTTAAAAATAAGGAGGGATGGAAATAAAAAGAGGGGTGGATGATAAAGTTTCAATCACTCTTGTATTTCAATGGATTGCTTTCAAATTAAATAATGAATTATAAGCAGGCTGAGTCTTCTTAAAATGTGGAGTATTGACCCAACAGACCTCAACTATTTCAGAGAAGTCATCATAATCTATCATGTAAATATCTAGACAGTGTTTTTTAGACACATGGATTATTGACCCTGATATACTACCAGAAGTATTCCATCATGTCAGAGCAGAAGCCATCCATAAATACGTGCTAAATAATTTTATTACATTTAAGCTGGCAAAAGCCACCATAAATACATAAGATATGTTTCTACAAAGGCAAATGAATTTATTTATTTTTCAACATGACTAATTGCATGAGAGAAGGCTCAAGACTTCTTATACAGACTTTCTACATCAGGAAACTGTTAAATTATAAGAATGTAAACATAAGTGTTAGACACCTCAAACATCCGAATGCACCTGTAGTCCTATGCATTATTTTTGCTTATACCACAGTGAAAAAAAGAAATATATCCCCTTTAGTTTCCACATCTGAATACCCAGCATATCTTTATAGTCACTTATAGATCCCTAAAAGCTGTTTATACAAAATACACTAAGCAATTCCATCACAATAAAGTAAACAACAGAGAACACTGCAAATACAAGCATTCAGCACTTCAACTTTAGCATTACACTGCACTATATCTCTTTCGGGGGAAAACAAATAAACAAACAAACAAACAAACCCCATCATCTGGAAAAATCTTTCCAAATTGTATTTTAGAGAATCAATAACCTGTCTCAACATCAGGGGCAGCCTCTGTTGAGCTTTTAAGTGCTCTCAATGAAAAGTAACAGTTTCTTCTCCAATCCTGAACTCTCAGTGACCGTGACGAAAAGTAACAGTTTCCCATTCCCTGTCAGCCAGTGGCATTAATAATCATCACAATTAAACGAAACACCTTCAAGCAAAGATCTGCTTCTGATTAATCTCCATCCCAATGAAATAAATTTGTAAGAGGCAACCTGCTGCCTTGTTTACGCCTTTTTAATATGAGGAGCAGAAGTTGGATATGGGCGTTTTGCTGCCCTTAGGGCTACCAAGTATGCCTCGTGTGGCAGGGAGCCAGCTCTCCGAGGGAGCCTCCTTTGCTGTTTCTCTCACAGCTATTTTCTAACGGGGAATTTTTTAAACAGACACACACAAATAGACAAGTCACCACAATACAGGGCCGTGGCTTTTGGTTTTGTCTAAAGTCCTGTAAGTATTTGTTCTTCTAAGGAGGGTCTCAAGGTTTTAACGAGTCATCCAGTTTCAGTCTGAGGTTTTGGGGGTTATATTAAAATGGGGGTTGGGGGGTGCACCTGGTTCCCCCCCCCCCCCCCAGCTGCCTTCCCCTCTGTAGAGCACAACACACAGAACACCCCTCTTCAGCTTAACCGACCGAGGTTCAATTAGTGTAACATTTTGCACACATCCAAGGAATCACGAGGCAGAGATATTTGGTTCAGTCCTCATGTGTATTGCAAAGAGACCTTTCGTTAGGGGTGGAAAGAGATTTCTTAAAAAAAAAAATAGTCATATAATAATAAAATCTCACAATGTAATTTACACAGCGTGGAAACGCCTACAAGGAGATGAAGTACCTGCACTGGGGTGATGTTCAGTTGTTCACTTCATCTTCCGTTGACAAGGAAACCAAACCGTACTTCATTCTCCAGCAAAACCTTCCACTGCCATCATTTGAAAATGTATTTATTTGTATATATGTATATATCTATCATCATCATCATCATGATAATAATAACCATCATAAAATACTGCTGGCTGGCAAAAGAATAAAAAAGTCAAGGTGCAAAACGTGCAAAAGTAAGGATCGTCTCTTTTGCATTCTGTTTTGCTTTGTTATCTTTAAGGAGGAAAAAAAGTATTTAAAAATGACAACTGTAACACGCTGCAAGAAAAGTTTCACATTATAAACAGGCATCAAAAACTGAGAAAGATAAAAAAAAAAAAACCCTGCTGATTGCACTGAGCGTCAAAAAAAAAAAAAAAAGAAACAATAACAAAAATAATAAAATTAATATCTTGCTCTGTGGCTTCCACCAGTATTGCAAGATTACAAACTCTACGTAAACACTGCTGTAAAATGCATTTGCAATTCCCATCTCTTTACGGAAAAAAAAAAAAAGCACACCTTAAAAAACACCCAAAAATAAAAATAAAACAACACCAGAGAAAATCCTCTGCAAAAAGAGTTAGAAACATGCCTTTTCTCTTATCTTTGAAAAATAAGCATCATATTTCACATTGCTTTTTCGTGCCACAACAAAACCAGTTGCATATATAAATATATAGCTACTAAATGTATACCAGTTGTTGCTGGACTGGCAAGTCTATATTATTAATATTATCATTTTTCATTCCCAGTGACTCCCGGCCCCAGCAGCACCTTTTGCTCACAGTTTAGTAACCATCGCATGCTAGGAAAAAAAACTTGTCATCAGGAAAAGATCAAATCCATTTAAACAATAATCAAAGAGGAAGAAAAAATAAAAAAAAAAAAAAAAGACAAAAAAAAAAAAAAAGAAAAACACAAAAAAAAAAAAACCAAAAGGAAGAGAGAAAAAAAAAAAGAAAAACAGGACAAAAAAAGGAGGACAAGAATGTCAGCGGAAAGGTACTCACCGAGCGGGAGTAAAAGGGAGGAATAAAAATGAGAGTTACTATAAAATACAGTATGGCGGTGGAAGAAGGAATGAGGCGCTTTTTTTTTCTCTTCTCTCTAGTCTCTGCCTCCGGCAACCGCCACGTGATCCGGAGCCGGGCGGACTCGCAGCCGGGAGGGCGCAGCGGCGGCGCCGGGCGCGGGCGCGGACCCAGCCCGGACCCGGCCCGCTCCGACCCGCCGCCCTGCGCTCCGCACCCGCGCCTCGGCGGCCGCCCGGCCGCGGCAGGTGCCGCTCGCACACGAACGCACACAGTCGCTCCGAGGCGCGGGCGCGCAGGCGAGGCGCGGAGGCGAGCGCGTCTTGCGCGGCAGCGCAACTTACTCGCCCGCCGCTGCGTGAAGTTGCCGCCCGGCGCCGCCCGCCCGCCTGTTGCCCTATGGCCGCCGCGGCGGCGCCGCCGCCCCCGGTCCCGCGCCGTTCGATCCCGGCACCGGGGCCGGTGGCGGGCGGAGCGCGGAGCGGATCGGAGCCGGGGTTTGCCGGGGGGTGGGGGGGGGAAGGTGTTGCCGCGCCCCAGTGGCGGCCGCGGTCAAGCGCCGGGGCTCCGCGGTGTGCGCGCTCGCTCGGGTTACCCCTCCCGCCGCTCCGGCGCAGGGCAGGGGGGCTGTACACGGGGGTGCCGCGTGCGTGCGCACGCCAGGGGGTCGCCCCACCGCCCGGGAGCAGCAGCGCCCCACCGCACGGCAGCGCCCGCCCGTACCGCCCCGGTGCCCCGCTTGTGCGCGGGGGTGCCCCTCCTACAGCTCCGGCGCAGCGTTCCCCGGCACGCAGGCAAGGCACGGAGGGGTACCCCCTCCTGCCGCTCCGGCTCAGGGTTGCGCACAGGGGCGCCGCTCCTGCCGCTGCAGCTGGCGGGGTGTGCGCTGGGGTTCCCCCGCTGCCGCTCGTGCTCCGGCTGTGCGCGCAGCTCGGAGCGTTTCCGTGCCGTGTGCTGGGGCTGCGATTACTGTGCCACCCAGTCATGTCTGAGCAGTGCGTCTACATCTCCTTCCAGAGAGTGTTTCACATGAGCAGCTGAGGAGAGAAGGACAGGTGCTAGCAGTCCTATCCATTATTTGCTTTTGTTTCTTGGCCTCTGCCCTGCTTCACGGCCTTTCCCTCCTCCCGTCCTTCTAGTGGCAGGGTTGTTGATTCCCGTAACAAAGTTACCGGTCGAGGAGGGAAAGAAACAAGTGTTTTCGGCGGGGGTCGCTCCCCGGGGGGTGCGCTCCCGAGGGCAGCCCACAGTCTCAGGCAGTGTGCCGCAAGGCAGTGGGCTCGGCGGCAGGGTGACCCCGGGTGGGCACCCTCCCCCGGCACCACAAACAGCTGCCAGTAGCCTCCTCTCACCACGGTGAAAGTGTTTGGGTTTGGGCACCAAAGCACACAGAAGCAGCCCTGAAATAGCTCTATGGTTGTTCGGATGGCAGCTCTTTCCCTTTTCCTTTAACAGACAAGAAATATACTAGGGCAGGCTGTACGCTACTGTTGCTGAGAGTTTCCTCAAGACGCTTGCTTTTCCCTTTTTAGCTCTCCTCGCCTTATTAACAAACACAGCAGTCGCAGAGCGAGGCGGCTGGGGCTGAGAGCAGCTTTGCTCCGACTCCAGCTGAAACAAGACCTGCGGGAGCACCGCCAGGCCCAGCCTGCTGCCTTGCTCAGCTAGCAAAGGTTGTGTCCTCACTTCACCGGCCCCCCAAATGTTCACAGCTAACAATCTTCCCCCCAACTTACTTAATTACTGCTGCAGCAGTAGAAGGAAGAGCAGCAAGAGACATCTGTATGAGATAAATTAACGGAGGAATAGAAATGTGCATCCATAAACCAGGCGCTGTGATGGAGGGAGCAATCTAGGCAATACTTCCCCGCTCCCTCTTCTCCCCTTCTTCCTCACTCACTATTTTTTTAGAGCTTCTCTTTTCATCCAGGTCAGGAGGCAGGAGATACAGTCAGGTTATTACTCTGTAAAAATTACTCTGGCCAGTAAGAGGATGCCCTGCTATATAAAGGACTGGTGAGGGCACCAGCCTGCCTTCTTCACATCCTCACACAAAGCTTTTTCCCTTGCCCTGACCATTTCTTTTTCTTTTTTTTTTTTTTTTCCCTTTCTTGTCCTGCATCTCTTCCCCAGTGTTTCCAGAAAATGAAAAGAAATCCTCCCTTTCTTCTTTGCTCTCAACTTCTTTTATGAAGTATGAAAAGAACACTGGCCAAAGTTTAAAAATATATAAAAACCATTACATTTTCTAGCTTCCTTTTTATTTTGGCACTGGGCTTATTCTTGTAATTCATACTAGTCCCAGTTGTTCTCCCCTTGCTAAGTTTGGCTGTCAGAATTAGAGCTGTACATCTGAGAAGCTTTTAAACAAATAAACAAAAAGACCAAAACATATACAAATCTACCAGAAATTAAAATGGTTGGTGTGAAAACTAACTTAATTGTCCAATGTTTTACATGTATATGACAATGAACTCGAATTGTATTGTTATGACAGTACCCCAACTATCACGTCTTGAGGTTTCAGTTGTGGCAGATGCATTTCCTTGGACGGTGCACCCTGATTTTGAATAGCATTAGGTGCTGCTTGCAGCAGCAGTTTAATTGCTGAGGTGTTCTTTAAATGATACTTGACATCAAAACACATTTGCAGAATCAAAGGCTAAATAACAATCCTATCATGTTGTTGCTTTTCAGTTTTTGTTTATGTAATTTTAAGCACATATATCTTCCTGAAATAACAATGACAGAAGTTACAAGGATGACATTTTAATAAGCCAAAGTTGTATACTAGATCTGACTTATAAATCTGAATTGTGTTAACACATATAGAGGAAACTGGATACATACATTTTGGACACTATATTTTACGTATCGTTTACCCAGTAGATTCCAAGAGCTAGGAATAAAGTAAATGTTTTCATTTTCACTGTGTATACATTGATTTGCTATTTTAAGTGTGTTAAAAAGTCTTTAGGATACGCTGGGTAAATTTGGAAGTAAACCTTAGAGGTGCAGGGCTGAGTGGCTGCTTTAAGTCCCAAGGGCAATGCAGTGACCAGTTCCAGACCAGGTCTGGAGACAGAGCTGAGCGAACCAGATCCAGGCTCAGAAATTGTGACAGGTTCACTTCACAGCATCACAGAATCACAGAATGTCAGGGGTTGGAAGGGACCTTGAAAGGTCATCGAGTCCAACCCCCCTGCCAGAGCAGAGTCACCTAGATAGCACTTTTACAATGCCAACTATAGCACTTTCTGCTATAGTTAGCATTGTAAGTATTGTGAAAATAAACTGGTTCCTAGGGACTTAACCTTAGGTTTACCTAAGGAATCTCCAAAATATGCTTCTGTTACTTTTCTGCATACAATCCATTCAGGTCAAGTAAGCATCAGGGAGCAAGAACTGCAAAAAGTTTGGCAAGAATATGTGTTTGGAATAGGTTGCAACCAAGCAGTAAGAGTGTGTAAGAACGTTGTTTCCACAGAATCCCAGGAAGCCTTTATTCATCAGTGTCTACTTTCTGGCTACTCCTGCTGGTAGTTTCCTCCGAGAGCAGTTGTACACTTGATGCTGGACCAAAATGAGGGAAAGTTCAGCACTGTAGCTTGGTTATGCACAGTGCTCAACAAAATGTACAGTAAAAGAATGCCATTGAAAAAAAAGAAAAGGAGAATCACTTAGGTCTGGGGCATAAATGTTCATGTGCAAACCACTGCATGCAAATAAGAGGGCCTGCTGGCATTTTTTAGGCTTGCCATTTTCCTTCTGCAGGACAGCAACAGAGCTCCATTGCAACGTGGCTAAGAGTTATCCTTAAAGGAACCAAGAATTCTGGGCAGAATGTGTATGAACCAGCACTTCTGTGCCTCTGCCTTGGCTACCAGCACAGAGATGCTTCCTAAGGTTCCCAAAACACTGCACTTCATAGCCTGTGCTCTGTGGCTTATACTGGCTCTCCACTCTTGTTAGTCGTGCCATACAATCCCAGTATTTCACATCCCTTTCTTGAACCTCTGCAGTAGCACTCCCCCCCACCTCCTGCCCCCCTGTAAGAGAAGAAATCAGTATATGCTAAGATTACCTCATTGCCTAGAATCTGTTTTTCTTGATTGCATTTAAACATCTATGCTATCAGCACGAGGCTGCTGCTGTATATACACCTCGCTTCAGCAATACTCTCCCTTTCTATCAATGTTAGTACTGGAGAAAAACACACTTTTTTTTTTTTTTTTTTTTTCCTTCTCCCATCACTTTCACTGCACTTACACCTTCCTAAAATAAAGCAGCTTCTCTTTGCAGGTAGTGAGCAATTAGTTGGAGTCCAGCACTAACATCCTGGCTTTGCACAGATCCGTCAGCATGACTCAGCAGCCTGCAAGCCTGAGCTCAAGTCGCACAGCATCTCCTATTGCACTGGCAGGAGTCAGCTAAAACAATACCAGATGCAGAAGTAGCAATTGTAGTAATGACAATAATGAGTAAGTTAATCGGTGGTCCTTTTTGCAGATACAACTTCCTGACTCTGCTTTGGTGCCTAAGTTGTATGTAATCCATTTGAAACCATCCATAGGGTTAAGAGATTGTGGGTTTGGGTTTCTTTTTGTTCTTTGTACATGTTTGAATCTACCACGACAACAGGAAAGGGAAAACTAGTTGATTGGCAATGAATGCTAAATAAAATAATTACTTGTAGTTAGCCAATGTATTATACTGTTGAACTCTTAAAGGAAAAAAAACCCAACAACCAAAACCCTCTGCATTTCTTAAACTTTCAAAATAATATAGTTAGCTATCATCATTTAAATCCATTTATGTCTTGATTTTTATTAAATTGCAGTACCTCAGAGAATATGAAACTAAACTGAAAATCAGCTCCAGTCCATGTTGATAAATATGGGATATTACCTTAGGCTGAAGCATATTTTTAAGACTTTCCTTCATTTGTTTTTCTCTGCATGTTATTGTTGTTCTTGCTTTTTTTCTACAGAATTGTTCATTTTCACAAAATTCCTTATTTTTTTCTTCTACTACTTGTCTTACGGTGCTTTTAGGACAGTGTATTTAGCTATAGAGTGAAGCCAATTCACTTCTTCCATTACCACCTTTTCAGTGGAAATTTCCAAATGGCAGAACACAATGCAGGTAAAGAAGTCCAATAATAAATGACAGAATAAATAAAAGCAAGGCAGCTCTGTTTAGAGAAGGGCAAATAACATACCTGAATGTTACACCCACTATGCAGGGGAATGGAATAGAAAATAGGAAATTTTCTGTACTTCCGTGGCACCCTTTTTAACTTCTTTTGTTAGATTAGAAGGGGTTTTTAACTAATGAATGCTTTGGAAAGTTTGATCTTTCAGCCCTAACTATGCTTTTGGAAAAAAGCATGACCAGAGCACACAGCAACAGCAGGCTTTATGTGATCAAAATTACTATTTTCACATGCTATTTTATATAAATTAACCCAAACTGATATTTACATTAAAACTCAGTGAGAAACTTGTGTACCCCAAACCTCTTCCTAGTTTCAAAATTGGTGCTTTTTGCTCTATTAATTACTTCCTTTCTTTAAAGGGTTAATTACCAAGTACGACTTAGAATGAACATGTCTTGGTCTATGAATTTTGCAATAAGTAAGCTGGGGAATGGTGTGAGTTAAGGCAGCTTATGATCAGATTCACTGGTCTGCACCGTCTGTTCTTATGTATTAATTTTCTGTATGACAATGTTTCTATGGAAAGAGAATTCAAAACATACTTTCAGGGGAGTTGTGTGGTTTGTTTTCTCTTGTTGTTGTATTTTTGTTTGTGGGGCTTTTTTGTTTGTTTGGTTACTTGGTTTTTTAGTTTGTTTGTTTGGGTTTGTGGTTTGGGTTTTTGTTGCTTGGGGTTTTTTTTAATTGTGGTGTATCAGCCAGAATTAAATGATGGCTGGTGACTGACACTTATGTTTGAATGTAACAATGCTGAAAGCTGAGAGCACATCGTTAGGGTTCATCGGACACGACACTGGACAGTGTGCCTTTGCAAGAACGAGTAGTAATTCAAGGAGAAAAGAGTATGTAGTGCAGAAGATTAAAGGGAGAGAGGAAAAAAGAGAACATTAAAAATTTCCAACTATTTGAGAAATGGAGTTTTAAGAAGTGACATCTAAACTGTGAAACCTGGCTTTGGGAGAAAGATGAGCTTTGACTTCTGTCAATCAGATCTCATATGCTCAAGCTGGATACCCATACTATGAACAAACATTTATTGATCTTTCTAATACTAATTTAAATGATTCAGCAGCCCTAATGTACCTCTGTGTTAGTCGGAACTCAGTTTCCTGGCCAGGCATTCATCTCCCCAGACTTAGAACAATCTTTGTTCTTCTTGTCTTCATCTGCTTCAGTTTTCAGAGAGACGAATGAGATGTGAGCTACACACAATGTCCTTCCTTACTACAGGGCATTATTCTGCAACCTGAGTACCATTTGTGGGTACTGCATAAGGCAAGGATAGGTGAAGAAATAAATATGTGACTATAGAGCAGGTCTTTACCATGATCGTGCATTAAGAGGTGAAATAAAGTTGCATAGGCAACTAATCCAGGAATTTAAGGGGAAAAAAAAAAAAAAGAGAAGTTATTATTAGCATTCCCCCGTTCATAAACATCCTTTTGCATACAGGTAATGCACATATATCCATACATATCTACACCTACATCACACAACCTGTTCTACTATTTTCTTTTTTTGACCCTGCATTTTAGTTATGAACAAGAGCCAATTTTAGCCAGCTAACGAGATCTGACATGATCACAGTCCACAGCAGTATGGCTGGAGGCTAGAGGATTTTTGTGTATGCTGTTTTATTCACGTGTCCTCCTGGAGAGGACTGGAAACATCACATAAGAGTGCTAAGGACTCAGTCTCGGCCTCTAGGCAAAATACAGGTAAAGGATTCCTTCATAATAAAAGTATGTAAAATTTAACATAATTTTTTGTTGGTTTTGGTTTGTTTGTTGTTTTTTTTAATTGAAAGACAATTCATAGTAAAGCATGTCTGACTAACCTCATCTGCCCTGCATAAATGCACAGAATTTCTAGACAAAAGACTTACTCTATAATTACATCAGGTAAGTTGAGGTCAGTAATTCTGAACACGTATATCAGCAAGGTGAGGAGCATTTATTATTTTCTCTTATTTTTATCCTAAATAACACAAGTTCTTTTTCACAATCAGAGTGTCTTTTCTCCATCTCCTACTTCTCAACTGTGACATTCTCGGATAGCATCCCGTTGTTCCCTTGAGGTAAGTCATTCGCCTCTGAGACCATCTGAGCAAATCTGTGCAAGACAGACAGACTTCCCTTTTTTTCCCCTTTCTCAGTGAAGCCACAACTAAGTATTTCCAGGGGTTGTGTTTGGCTCTCTCTTACAGGTAAATCTCTGCACTGCTGCAGCTCTCTGAGTGCCTTGCAGCTTGTAAATGACTCATGCGGCACACTCCCTTCCCTCTGGCCAAGCCTGGAAAACTGCTTGGGAATAATCCTCCTTCCAGCTTACATCACAAATTACTTTCATTACAGGATAATGCCCAAAGGCACAACCCGGCCTGAAATACATCATCATCATGAAACATGAAAATACAAATGTTCTTAACAGAAATTACATTCCTAGAATCATTTACGCTTCTAAACTCAAATCTCTTTCGAGTTTACCTTTCCAAACTTTTGAAATTTGTTTTCTTTTTCTTTTCTTTTCTTTTTTTTTTTTTTTTTTGTAGATGCCAATAACTGGCGGTTGCTGTGTTTGATGTGAATGGACTTTATTACGAGCAAATGGAAACAAGATCATGCAAAGCCATTCAAATGAATCCCATTATTTTCTGTGAGATTAAAGCAGCAGTTTCAGCACAAATAAATCTTGGAAAAGAGCAAGATTCTTCAAATCTACCCATTCCTTTAGATAGGTAATTGCTGCAAAGACCACTGATAATGCAATCTATATTCTGCTTACCAGCTATTGCCCAAACACCATCTCCCTCAAAAGAAAGAGATCTGCAAATTTACAATGTGTGTTCCACTTAATTAAAAAAAAAAAAAAAAAGAAAGAAAATTTTAAAAATAATAAAGTAAACCTTAAACTGTCCATGAAATTCCCATTTATGTAAGAATCTGGTGTAGTCTGATCTTCAGATCCACACTCCAAGTGGCGGTGAAATTGTTGTTATGGGTACCCAACCCTTCTGACAACTGGGCCCATGCTGCTCAAGAGTGCTACCAATTTAGATACTGAAGAAAGTTCAACTTCTCTGTTAATCTACACCTCACTGAAAGAGGGACAAGTCTGTGCTAATCCTGTAACAGGTAACTTTGCTATTGTAATAACAGCCGAAAAACCAAGCACTTAGTTGCCATCTAATTGTGTATGCTAACTTTGACACATACAGTGTTTCCACACCAGAGAACAAAATTTCTTGCAGAAGATACATCCCACCTGTTAGAAAAATGGATGGGAGTAGCTCACACTTGTGTTAAAAGCTTCACTTTTCCCCACCAATCCAGCAGATAGTTGTTATGTTTCTTTTCCACATGCTAAACCATTTCCCCACTTTCACAGACTGGATGAGAACATTTTGAACTGGAGAGACTTAAAGCAAACTCTGGAAAAGTTAACACCTAATTACACTGAGGAAGTAAGAGAAAGAAGTATTCAAGTGAATGCTGACTGCACCCTACAGCCGCTGATGCATGACATTCCCTGCACTCATTGTAGGAACAGTTCTGCTTTACACAAAAGCTCAGGGCTGTGTCTCTGCTGGGACATGAAGCAATGCTAAGGAGCGTTTACACCCATAATGTTAAGTTATTAGCCTAACTTTTGGCTCACGCTAGGCAAATGCTTCCAAACGACTCCCAACGAGTCTGCAAATCTGGTTCTGGGGCATCTTTAGTGGAAGAGAATGTCTGCAGATAGGAAGGGCAGTGTTTGTCTAGTACCAGCAGTGATTAGTACCCGCAGGAAAAAAGGGAGGATTTAGGGTGGAATGGGCTGTATCTCCCCTACTGCTTGCACAGACCAAACAGCACCAGCTCCTGTTTCTGTGTGGTCACACTGTGCTGTTACCAAAAGCTCAGCCTCCCAAATGCCAAATGAAGTGTCACATGCTGAGAACATGATTCTGTGCTCTTTGCCTTCCAGGTTCCTCAGTTCTTACAGCACTTTCCAGGATAGAAATCCTTGAACAAAAGAAAAATGACTCCAAATTGCTGGGAATGTCTGCGTGCCAGCACTTACCTTGTTAGGGTATCACAACTCTATTGCTAGTGATGTATGATATTCAGTGCTAGTCAACTTTTGATGCCCATATTTTTTAATTAAATTGGGAAATGCCTCATAACTTTAAATTTTTTCTTTCTTTTTATTTTAAATTTTAGGCATCTTTCAATTCTATTGGAATACAAAACAGAACATGAGTACAAAGGGAGATACATCACAGATTATTTTGAGATTATTTTGAGAGAAGGTTTGGTTTTCCCTAGAACTTTATTTAAAGAAACATCCTTCCTCCTGTGGCTTTTGAAACTCTTAACATGCAACATTTTTCTCAGCAGCAGACCTCCTCAAGTGCAAAGGAATGTCTAGGAGAAATTGTTCTTCATTTCTGAAGATACACATGGGAAATACAACTACAAGCATCAAGGCGACATTGGAGGGAAAAAAAATATAGATGGCCCTGTTTTTAGAGCTTTTTAAGAGGAACAGTTATAGATCTCTCAACGCAGAATTACAGATTTTTGCAGCAATGCTAGTTCTTAGCCAACACCTACCATATCAGGAAAGTCACCTGCAGTGCATTGGTAATGTGTTATCATAGCAATCCCACAGTGAAGCATTAAAGCAGGAGCAAGAAAATAGTGATTAGGTGATATTAGTTATACAAATGGAAGGTAGAATTAAGGAAGTAGCTTAGTAATAGGGGTTTTTTTCTACTACTTTGTCACACCAGCCTAATATTTCTTCCCTCTGTATTCCACAACATGACTGCAAGTTGGAATAAAATGCATTTCTATTCATATATTCCTCTCATCAAGAGACTATCTTACTTATCTGTTCAAAAAGGAAGTATATATTCTAGGTTTATAGTGATGCTGACAGGGTGTTGCATGGCAGCAGAGAAAGAATAATATAAACCCAGGAGAAAACACTGGGTTCTGGTGACCATTTCTGTGAGTAAGAATGACAAAAACAGGGAGGAGAAAAGGAGGAAATCGTGAAAAAAATGAACCAGTCTGAAGATTGCCAAATGTAATACTGTTGATAATGTAAGCAATCTGCTAGAAATACTAATTATTGATGGTTTCTAGAATATGTGTTCATATAATTTGTTGCAACAAATAAGTCTATGCTCTTTAAATATGATGCTCATTTGTCACAACAAAATAACATTTCCACCTCCTGTCTACATGTTGTAATTGTCTGCATGTAAGAAGCATATTCTGTGATTGTTACCTGATATTAAAATCTGCCAATTATAAAAAAGCTGAGCATCAATATGAAGAACAGTTTAAATCTGAATATAATCAGCATGTATATTTTTACATGTATGAAAACATAGAAATGAGCAACATCTTTACTGTGATACATTTTGTTAATCCCTCTTTTTTTTTTTTAATATATAGTTTTGCTTCTTTGAGGGCGAGATTGGACTTAAAGACTTAGGCTACCAGTCAGCATGCTATTCTAACTTCAGCCTGGACTGGGTAACCAGCCTACCACCATACCTATTTATCTCTGCTTCCCCACATTCCTCCTGCTAGAGGTTCCTCAGGTACAATGACATAACTACACATATAGTTGATCTGTTTTTGCCAAAATGATCCAGATTTTTTAAAAAAGATCCACTGTTGAAGTGTTTAAGTGGGTAAGGACCACTGCATTCTGACTATACATGGTGTTATGCTGGGAAGTGTGAAGTGATGGTACTAGCTGGACAGGATTAGTGGTGACAAGCAATCATCTTGTAGATGGCAACCTTCTCATCATGTAGCCAGATCAGCATATTTAAATTCATATTGTTTAAAAAAAAACCCAAACAGAATGGAAGATTCAGACTCCAGAAATACAAAGAAAATTTGGAGAAGGTTGACAACTAGAGGCAGAGGTTTGAATTTGCATAATAAGCCAGCAAAATGGTTTAGAAGGTAAGTACTGTATGGGTTTTTTTAAACCTCTTTTTGAACATTTTTGAGAGAGAGGGGGAGAAAATGAACCAAGTAATAGAGGTTAGGGAGAAGCTGTAGGAGATATAGGTGAAATCTGTCAGAATTGGAGGAAAAAGTATAAAGAATTAAAGCCAAGAGGAAGTCATGAATGCAAACATGGAAGAAGTGCTTGAGAAAGTAAAAGAAGTTAAAAAATTAGTGCTTGTGTTAGAAATTGCCTGAAGTAGGAGAAGTGAAAGATTTTAGGTCAGGCCATGGGGCAGTTCTAGTAAAGCAAGTATAGAAAGGAATTTTTGAATTCAAAACTGCAGCAACATCAAAAGCCTTTGTAATCACAGAAACTATGTGGAAGTTTTAAGAAGATAAGCAGTGCTGTGGAGGATATTGACCTGATAATAAAAATGGAGCGTGCCTCACAACGGTAATATTCTTCTTGATAATTTGCTAGAGATTGCCTGTTGGCATTTTTGGAAAGGTAAAGAAGAGAGTCGTAGGTTGTGAGGAATTCATCTGTGTCTGCTGAGATTTTATAGTCTTGAATGTGCACAGTGCTTAATAGACTTGGTCAGTAGACAGGCCAGTTGGCAACAGAATAGGAGTTAGGAACACCAGTTGCCTCAGTAATGTCTGTGTTGTGTATCTGTAAGTCACTGAATTGGCAAATGCAGAAGGAATTTAATTTTATTTGATTTATGAATCAGTAGCTCCTTACCATGGCAGCCGAGTCCCTTAAAATATTTAGATTTGCTTTTGTAATCTGTTCAAAGACTAAAGCTCTCTATTCTCTCCCCTTTTCTAAAGACAATGAACAATCATAAAGTATGTCTCACGAGTATCTATAATTCCCAGAGTTTGAGCCTGAATAAATGAGAGTAAAAAGCTTCCTTCAGTCTGATAGAATCCCCTCTGAATCCGTCGGCTGAATGCAAAATAAGTGTGCTTGGAGAAAGGACCACTCTTTAACTGTCTTTTCAGTGAGGATTGGGTTCTGGCTCACACATCTGCTGGCTTCCCAAGTAATTTTAGCTATTTATGCACAGATGAATACATCTTTACAGAGAAAGAGAAATTTGCAGTGCATGTCTTTATGGCACGTAACCTGCATGTGTGAACCAATTCAAGAGCTGCTTTTTGTTGGTGTGTAACTCTTTAAGATTGTTTACTGTAATTAGTTCTGTGCAAATCTTCGTTGCACCAAAAAGCATGCAGCTCATTTCTGTAACCTGCCAATGTGTTGTACTAAATGTTAGCAGGACTGGTAGATTATCTGATCATTAGAATGGGATGAAGAACACAGCATGGAGCTGATGTTTAGGTGCTTCTCTCTGTTTCCACATACCAATTTTCCTTACACAACAGCCATAATCTGTCCTGTAAGAGACATACACATTGGTTGCAACAAATGTGTTCAAGAAAAGCAGTATCTTCAGTGTTTTCTACTTCAACTAGCACAGATTTCACAATGGAAATACTTGCCTATTTAGCTTTTTCCTACTAAGCTGACTGGCAATACATGTGGTTGTTGTTACAGACAACCATATATATACATATATATATACATACATATACACTAACAGAAAGCAGATGTACAGACCAGGAAAGTGCCTACATCCTCAGGATTAATCAAGGAACCTTGGGACCAGTAGCTTTTATGTTCATAAACAGGTAAGACTGTATGCAAGGTATAGTCAATGCCTTTAAAGCCAGATGTTTTTGGAGGTCCAGTCTTATTAATAGGAAAACATAACCTGGTAAACATAGTACCTCTGCAAGGGTGTACAAAAGGGAACAGACTTTTCAACCAGACTTGCAATTCTTGCTGAAATTTTGCTAGGGTTGGGGTTTTTTTTGTAGACCTGTGTAGTTCATCAATTGTGTATAGCCCTACAGCAATGCTTTGCTTTGCTTTTTACTTTTGTATAGCTTTGCTTTACTTTTGATCAGTGGCAAGGGTGCTGCCGGCCTTTGGGAGCTCTCCTTGCACGTGCTAACGTTACAGCTCTCCTTTATGCGAACTCAGTCAGCTGAGCCAACATAATGACAGCTTCTACAGAAGGGCAGAGAGGAAGGTGTCACATCCCACTCCTCGCTCATCCAAAGATGCTGTCAAAACTTGGAATTTAATCTTTGAGATTAGTGCTTAAAAACTCAGAGCTCTGGAATCAGGATTTAGACTTCGTCAAAGTCAAGCTATGTAATTATTTGAAAACTCAGAGGTCGAGCCCCAAAAGCTCCAGCTTCAGCTGAGTGCAGCTTTTAATAATGTTAGATTGTCAATTCTATAAAGGCACAATAACATATATATAGTATAGTATAGTATAGTATAATAACTGACGGAATGGGTGTCCTGGGTTTGGCTAGGCTGGGGTTAATTTTCACCAGAATTTGGGAGGGGGCCACAGCCAGGACAGACAACCAAAATAGCCAGTGAGTTGTTCAGTACCATACTGATGTCACATCCAATATCACAGAATCATAGAATATCTTAGGCTGGAATGGACCTTGGAGATCATCTAATCCAACCTCCCTGCCATGGGCAGGGACGCCTCTCAACTAGACCAGGGTGCTCAAGGCCTCATCCAACCTGGCCTTGAACACCTCCAGGGAGGGGGGATCCACAGCCCCTCTGGGGACTCTATTCCAGAGTCTCACCACCATTATGGAAGGGCTGGGGGCAGGCTGGGCAAAGCACAGGCTCTGGCAGGGCAGTTGGATTGGCTCAGGGCAGCACCATTGTCCAAGGTCATTCTATAGTGCTCGTTTTTTTGTATTGTTTCATTGCTATTACTGTTGTTGTTGTTGTTACCTCTCCTTTTGCACTGCATTAATTCTCCTGATCTCAACCCGTGGGGTTTTATATTTTACTCCCTCTTCTTTCCATTCAGGGGATGAGGGGAGCAGTGAGCGAGCGGCCACGTGGTTACCCATGATAATGGGTGTATTTTCCTGACGATAAGAACCGATAAATAGTTAAATGCATTAGCATGGTATATAAAACTCTTGAATTATGTTATTCATGAGGCAACTGCCTCGCCTCTGTGTGCAGAATATGCTCGTAACAGGAAGGAATGATCAAAGACAGCTCAGATATGTGTAGATCAAGGCCTGAAGTTCCTGACTGTAGTGAACGGTCTCTGAGAAACTGAGCACTGTGCAGGAAAACAAATGAGTTCAGGTTTATTTATGTACATTTGAGTTTGTAAAAGTTTTAATGAAAGAGAGGTTTGTTTAGATTGCTTTCTTTTTAAAACTTTATTAGGAGTTTTAATAAGCACACGGTTGTTTTCCTTTTTAGAAAAGAAGCAACAGTTTGTGCTCCTTGATTGGCAACTTTTTGAGACGGAATGTCAAAACTGGGTAATAATGTCTCTAAATGTGTTTATCAAGTCTTTACAGATGCTATTTTTTTTAGACAGCTTGTAGTGTGAAAATAAAGCTGGATGTTTGAAAGTGTCAGTAAACTTCTTCTCGTGGGATGGAATTTTGTTGATTTAATTTTGTTGTGATGTCCTGAATTGGTGATGATGGTCACATGTACCCAAACATTTAAATCTGAAAAATGCTAGATGATAGTAGTAAATAATTTTAACTGGGTTTTAGGATATTTACTTTTATGAATCTTTGCAACTACCAACCAGGTCTTAAATCCAAGGAAAAAAGATTTCTTCTGTTCTGTGCAGTTGCTTTCTTGCTTACACCCAGTTTTTGGTTCCCTTTATTTAACTGTCTGAATGAGAGAGCTGCCGATTCATAAAATGCCATGTGAGCGAACTTTATGTTTGGTTTTATTCCTGCTTCTGCAAAACATGATGTTGAATATTTGGCTATAGTGCATTTTGATAAATAGTACAGAAGTAGCAATGATTAAAAATCATTCTTTATTACATATAATTTCTGCATAGAACTTCTCTTAACATCACCATAATTGAAGCTTTATTTGGTCTGGTATAAATGAAAGCAGAATATGGATTGTTTTGTTCAAACAAATCTCTTGGGGTTTAGTGTTATAATGATCTATTAAACCTGTGTAAAGTATTTATAGTTCACTTTCACAGACTATAGTTTCTAACATATGACTGATTCTCAGATTGTGCCGTTCATTGTGACATTCCTGGATTCAAGAGGGGAAAATATTAGGAGAGAAGGATGTGAACCGTGAGATTTCCACTGTGTGGAACATTTGGGTTTTTTAGATGTGGGGCTGATGTATCTCATTATAGCTACACCAAGATCTTTTACAATTGGAGCTTTTATATATTAGACTTCCTACATGCATATTAAAATGCTTGAATAAATGAATTCTTTAGGAACTGCTGACTACTTTAGAGCTTATTCAGTGCACCTCATTCTAATAGAAATAGGAATCAGTCAACCAAAGTTCTATACACCTGTCCAAAGCTTTTTTTTTTGTTTATGGAAAGATGCAACCATGCAAATACCATGTTAAAACTACATTTTTTTATGTAAAGAGGAAGTGTTCTTTAAAGTATTCTCTTTTAAAGATCCTCACTATAATTCATTTTTTCTACACAAGGTCTGAATCACAATAGAGTAAGTAAATGTACCTTGCACGAGCAAAATAAATTGGATCACCCCATCATTTTCGTATTACAGCACCTCTTGTTTGTTAATGTAAGCTAATGCTAACACTAATGGTATCATAATGTATATAAAATCACACAGATGGTGATCAAAAACAGTTAAGGGTTTTGACTTAAGCTCCTGGAGTCAGATTTAGGTTCTTTATAATAATAAGATAGATTGTCTAATTCACCAATACCCAAAACAGTAGATAAAGTCAAAGAGAATAGATTACAACAGGACACGGTGCTAGAACACGGGAAAAAAAGAAGAGTTGGAGAGGAGTCTTTAGAAGTGTTTTGGGGTTCTTTTGGCTGGAAACTAAAACACAAGTGCTCTCATTGCTGAAAGCAAGACAGGATTTAATATGGCCCTCTTACGAAGTATTTTCCTAGAATAAAGTATCCTTGAACAGTTATGATTAAAAATCACAGCTTATTACATATGATTTCTACATAGAACTTTTCTTAACATCAAGTGGTTTGAAAAACAATATTCGTATGCTGGGGGTTAGAAGAGACTGTAAAGAACATGCTTGAGAGGAATGAGTTTTTTGTTTTCAAAGGCAGTCTATAGATAAGGTGATGATGATGATGATGATTACAGTAGATCCTTTAAAGAAGAGAACCAAAGTAACACAGTGCTCATGGATTTGACAGTGTTTTTCCATGAAGTCAATGGTACATCTAGAAAGAAGGAACCTATCATAAAAAAAAGATTGAAGTTTACATGGAAATCCTTTGTATTAAGAATAACTTATTGAACAACATTTTCTGTTTTACCCCTGCATACTGTTGGGGAAAAGTCTGTACTTCTTACTTTCCAGCTGGCCAGTCCCTGCTGATTTGGCCAGTCCCAGCCAGATCCCTGTCAAGAGGAATGGCAGAGTTTAGGCTTTTCTGACAGAGACTTTATTGCCTAATTCCTGACAGACCTTCACATATTACCCTTTTATCTTCTAAATCTAAACAGATTCCAACAGTTAGAAGTGGGACAGAACATTAGATTTTAAGTGTTAAATAGACAGAGCAGAAATGAAGTTTCCTTACTGTTACATGATGGGTATCACATAAAGATTCAATACCTCACTTTTTTGCTTTATTCCATGCAGAATCCCGGCCACAGCAGAGCAGAGCAAAGCACACAGCACTAATGCAACCAGGCAAAATGATTTGTGATGAACATTCATTTTGAAAGGAGAAGGTGAAACTCTTCTGAATTATTGAGAAGGGCAGAGTGATCAAACACGCTTTTTCTAAGGAACTCCTATCACTTCTGTTCTACTTTCAGAGTCTCATTTTATTTCATCATGAATACTTTGCATTTATAAAATGCCTACCATGTGGTATGTGAAGCCATGAAAACAGCAATTGGATTAAAACTGTGAAAGACCCAGGCAAATCAAAGAGTTTAAGTAACATGATTCATACACTCAAGAGACTGTCCCTCAAGGAAGAACATTATTTTAGCACTGAATTATTTATGTTATTTCTCTTTATTTCCAAATTTCACCTGTGTGTCTTGGAGGCGTTTGAAGCCACAGAATATTAGATAAAGACATCAGGTGGCTTTTGTCTTCTTATAGATACTGTACTGGTCTGCTAAGTTGTGGGAGCTCTCCTGCTTCCCTCATCTCCATCTTCCTCTCTATGGGATCAATGGAAGAGCAGAAGGATGTCCAGTGGGCAGTGGTGGGAATAGAAAAGACCTAACTGTCTCTTGTGCTGCAGTTTTAGCTGGGTTATGAAAGTCTTATCAACACAGGGACTAGCATTGCAGAGAGGTAAGAAGATCTGCATGCTCACTCAAGAGCTCCCAGAGCTTCACTGAGCCCTCACCACTCAGAGAAATATTGCTAGAATACCATGATATTTGATGATATTGTACTTTTGGGTATCAGCATCGTGAAAGATTCAAACAATAACATCCAGAACTGATAACAATAAAAATGCACAGGAATCCCTCTAGTTCTTCATTTAGCCTTGAAAACAAACTGGGGGGGGGGGGAATATTTATGTCATAGATTCCCAAAACAAAGTCATTTCAGATACTGGCTATAGCATTTCACCTTGCTCACTGTGGAAGTGGGTACTCAGTGACCTCCAAACAGCGACTTGTTCAGTGCAGCTACAAGTCAACATAATATTGTTATTATTTATTTATTCAGATCCATGAATCAAATACAGAATATAGGCAAAGGCGGAAAGTATTGTGAATTTAAGTGGGGTTAAGGAATGGAAATTATCTTGACCTCCCTGACACTAGACTTTTTTCAAGCAAACTTTACAATAGGTGTTAACTTGATTAAAAATCAAGTCACTGGGAGGAACTGCACATAAACTGGAGAGCAAAGTTAAACCTTAAGTACAAGTATGCATTTTAAACAAATGGCGATTACAAATGCAAAACAAATATTGAAATTAATTTGACATTAAAAGTCCATGTTAAATAGATGTTGCTATATAATCAGAAACCGTGAGAGAGAAAAAAGATTAAAATTAATTTCAACATACCTAATGAAGCAAAGAAGCTTAGAAGAAATCCCTCCCCCCCAACTCACTCACAAAGAACAAACAGTTGCTTCTTCTTCCAGGTATGTCGGCTGTGGTTGGTACACTTGTTAATTATCTTGGTTTACAAAGGCAAAGATTAACAGTTGTATTTTTCTAAAGTTCTGTATAAAGCTGGAATAATCTCTCCACATACATTCCTTCATCACTTTACTTACATGTTTAATTTTTACATATC